>CM028703.1:1509198-1601205 GCA_016771965.1 Brassica carinata
TTATTTGCAGTTGTTAAAATCCTGTACTTCCTTAGTTGATTTAATAATTTTGTTTTCGTATAATTTTTCTTTTTGTATTTTCGATTTATAATTTGTATTAAATGTGTTTTATAATATTGTATTGTATAATTTTTTTCTTTACTGTAATTAATATATTTGTGTTTTGTATAAGATTTAAAATTTATGAAGACTAAAATGATAACTATAAAAGTTAGGCAAGAGACTTTTATCGAGATCAGTCGATCAGAGATTCGATTCGGATCCGATCCGAAAATCAGATATCCGGAGGGACCGAATTGGATCGGATAGTAAAATGTTGGATCCGTCAAGCGGATCGGATCGAATATCTTGATTTCTTATTCGGATATCCCGATCCGTAAGTTTTATTAATAACTATTTTAAAAAGTAATATCTATATATAAAAGCTGATTTTATTTAATATATTTTCATTTTTATAATAGTATATGTAAATTTTTTAATATTATACATAGAAATAATTAAAAACATTATATATTTTTTATTTTTAAATTATTATTAATATTTTATATGTATTAATATTATTTTTTTATTTATTTTAAGAATCCAAATCCGGATCCGGATATCCGCCGGATATTACAATTTTTAGAAGGATATCCGACATCCGGATATCCAAGAACTCCGGCTCCAGATAATGATAGTAAAATTATGGATCCGCCGGATAAGGATCAAGATCCGGATATCTTAAAATTGTCGGATACCGATCCGTCGAGCTAATAAAAGTTAGTAAGATACTTTGTAAAACAAATAATTGTATCAGATGCTCAAAATTAAGAAACTTCAAAATTTAAAGTTTTGATTTTTTTTTTTTTTAGAGATGCTCTAACATAATTTTTTTTTTATTTTATACACGTTTCGATTTACACATGGACGAGTATATATGAAGTGGAAAGGGTATTCATTTGTACGGTGCAGCTCAGATATAATGGTTGGGTCACTGAGTTACAAGACACTGAACTTGCCAAGAAGACATTTGTATTATGACCATGATTCTAAAAATAATTGGTATGGCGGCCATTTGTCAAATCGAAACGATTATGATTCAAATCGGTTTAAACTAATTTCAAATCGGTTAAAATTAGTTTAAAACGATCTAAATTAGTTTAAATGTATTAAATTAAGTAGTATGTTACTATAAATCCACAATTTTTTCTAGTCTATTTTGTTTTATATTTAATTTTGATAATTCAGCAAAATAATTTTATAATCCAAAGCTAAAATATTTTACATAAATGTAAAAACATATATATATAATAAATTCAAAATTCAAAATTCAAAAGATAGATTGTGCTCGAGTCCATGCATACGATATCAGAAGGTTGATTGTGCTGGAGTTAAAGACATTAATCAGTGGTTATTAACCAAATTGGATAGATTAGGGTTTTGGAGCACCATAATAGGTGAATTCTCTACATAGAATAATTATAAACAGACCCGGCCCAGAAAGCATTGGGTTGGAAGCAAAAGAACAAATATGGGCCTTTTAATTAATGTTTCCTAAAATAAAAGCAAAATAAATAGATAACCGTTCAAACCAGTGAACTCTTCAGAGCTAACAACTGAACCAGGAAACCGATTAAGCTATAAGCATAAAAAATATCAACTGTAAACTTCACTCGAAGTTGTAGAGCTTTTTCCGGTTTAGAGTTTACTCAAACAGAGGTCTCGGAGTCATGAACGCATCCACCATCTGATTATATAGAAGAAAACAATAAATAAAAATGTTATTAATTAAATCTCTGATTGTCTAATAATAAAACTGTTATTACATCAAATCAATTTTTCTTTTTTTGTACCTCATCAGTAACAGCAGCTCGAGCCATGCGGTGTCTCTCCACAATTTCTGTCACAACCTGAACGAGTCTCTTCTTTACATCACCCGTTGTCATTCTTCCTTCTCCATACTCCTGAAACAATGGCGCACACAACAATGTGTTATCTTTAGATAATCCCATCAGGAAAAAATAAGAGAGCATATTCTTCTTCATTCATTCTCTGTAATAATGAAAAAGCTTAGGGGCAATTATAAAGTATTTTTTTACCTTCTTTATGTGTTCAAGTTCAGCATCATCTTCCAGGAAGAAACTCAAATACTGAAACGGTATGTCTTCCTGTGAAAAATAGTAGAAAGCACATGGCCAGAAAAGAAAAGAGACTTTTAAGTTTTCTACAGCACTAAAACCAATAGGATCAAGTGACTAAACGAAAATTAAATTGTTACCTTCAGATTTGCTCCATATTTTTTTTGATCTTCCAAGTTATCTCGCCCACCAGTAACAGCACTGTTTATCTGCATATTAAAAAAAAATCATCAAGATTAGTGGAAGCAATGCTCTTATTTCATCATGTCTGATGTGAAATCACAACCAAAAAAATACAAATTCACCTTTTTTTTAATGTCGGCAGCGCTATCATTAATATAAATAGCGGAATTTGCATCACTTGCTGACATTTTCCCATTATTTCCCTGCAAGAAAAAAAAAAGTGTGACCAGAAGGCATATATATTAAATAGTGTGAAGGCATGAATTTTAAACTTGTAAATATCCTTTTATTGACTAGTTAAGAAAACACTTGCCCGCAGCGCAGGGAAAAACTTTGACTCAATCAGAGCAGGCTTTATAAAGTCTAACCGAGGTGCAACATCACGAGTCAGCCTGAAGTACGGATCCTGAACAAAACAAAAAACCGTCATTTTATTATTATTATCAACATATAAAACTCAATGATACACACAGAGGCTACGTGAGAAAAAAAACAGCAAACCTGGTCAATTGCACAGGGAATCAAGCAAGGGATATTTTTCTTCTCGTCAGGGAACAACTTGTGTGGGAATGAGCTAGAAAAAGATGGAGCTGCCTGCAAAGAAGGGAAGATCATTTTTGCAGTAGAAACTTCGCCGGTAAAGCCGAAAGTCGAATTAGCCTAGCCAAAAACAAAAAACAAATGGGAGATATACAAAAAATGAAAAAACAGGAACCTATAAGACAAGACACATAAAGCGGGAGATAGGAGAGAGTAAAATCACCTTGTTAACTGTAATGCAATCTGCAATCTCCACCACATTTTCATAGAACTTACTACACACAAAAAAAAAAAAAAGTTTCGGCACATCATCAGCCAGGAAAACTATATTGCAAATATCAAAAAAGCCTAATAATAATATTTTAGCAAGCTTTCACAATACTATTATCAAAAGTCAAAACTCTCAACATTTGGAGATAGAGAACCTGCTTATAACTCTCTTTTTTTTAAATAATTTACTAGAAAAAAATGAGCTAAAGTTCCCCACTGGGGTTGGATCATTCACTTACCCGCCAACAGTGGCATAGCTGGAGAAAATAAAGGTGTTTGAGGCATCGAAACCGCAAGCAATGATATCTTTCACATTTTCTCTGCCAAGTCTTTTAGTTTCCTCCTTCTCTAACTTCTTCCATATTTTTTTTTCATCATCCGTAATCTGTATAACGACTGGGACCTTGAAAGCTTCCTGCAAGTATCTACAAAGCCAATAACAAGTATAAAAGGACAAGCATTGACCTTAAAAGAGTAAAGACAAAAGGTTTATGATGATGTGACTTTACTTGGTGAACAAGAAAGGAATCAAATGCCCTAAATGCAAAGATTCTGATGAAGGTCCTCTCCCAGTGTAGAGGTAGAACTTCTTCCCACTCTCATAACAGTCCAAAATCTTATCAAGATCCCTGTGGGCGTAGAAGAAGCCACGGCGGAGGAAGACGTGAGCTCGACGAGAAGTGAGTCTTTCGACACGATCAATGAGAGACTCGTCTATCCTCTTGCACCCAAACTTTTCGATCACCTTATCGTGATCGATTTTACCGGAGACTACCCACGGAGTCACCACTTGCTCCTCCGATGATAATGATTCAGTCTCTCTCTCCTCCTGGCCCGCTATCTCATCCACAAGCTGGTTGATCTTCTGTACGCGTTTCAATGTGTGAATCGAGCTTAGTTTCTCAACGATCACTTGTTTGATCCTCTCTATCTCCGTCTTATCTATCATCTCAATCGTGAATTGGTTTATGTTAAAAACCCTAATGCAAAATGACCTAACTCTTGTATTTATAATCAACAATTAGAAAAAAAAAAAAAAAGGATATTGGGCTGAAAATAAGATGGGCTATTTGGGCCCAATTACTCACCTCAATAGAGATGCGGCTGGAGCATTCGTAGGGGTTTAATTAAATGTCTTCTTCTTCTTTTGTAGGAACGATTAATGATCCTAGTTTAAATCTGGTTAATGACAACTTATGTAAACGTATATAAATACATACCTTTGGGTTTGTCAATAATAAACAGAACAATTAGGGACTATTATAAAGCAAACAAACTCATGTTCTTTAATCGATTAATGATCCTAGTTTAAATCTGGTTAATGACAACTTATGTAAACGTATAAATACATACCTTTGGGTTTGTCAATAATAAACAGAACAATTAGGGAATATTATAAAGCAAACAAACTCATGTTCTTTAATCGGGGCTTCTGGTGGTAAAAGGCTCACGGCTGTGAGTTCCGCCGTCAAATTTCGAATTCCGGTCATAGCACATGCGGAACCCCACCGAAGATCGTTCACGGTGATCCACATGGTAGCGCAAGCTAGGTACTTGAACAGTCGAATGTTAGATTACAATACAATTCAACCACAGCATTAGATCAAGAAACAAACAAAACTTAAAAATAAACATGTTACTACAAATATTATCAGACAAAACTTGGCAAACACTTCAAAAATATTTTTTTCTCTTTCACAGAAAAAAAGAGCTAGAAGTCCGTTTGTTATTGAACATTAAACAAATGAGTCTAACATAGGAACTATACTAAGGTTATACACAAACAGTTTATTGTCGTCGTCATCATCATCTTGTTTCATCATACACCACTTGGCATCGTCTTTAGCTCGTGCAACGTAGCTCTAATCTCCTCCTGAACCAACTCTAATCTCCTCGAATACACTTCCAGCTCCAGAATCAGTTGCTTCCTCCACCGCTCATCCCTCACCTCCTTGTTCCCCCCTCCTCCTTCTAAACCGTAACCCAACGGCCTCGTAAACACAGGGCCCAACGAGCCAGCCATCATCATACTCGTCGTCCCGTTCATCATCTCCTTAATCAAAGGAGAGACACAGCTTCTCACAGTCTCTTCAATCAAACCACCTATACCAGCAGATACAGTTTCGTTGAGATTGACATTGTTGTCTTCTTCAATCTTCCCTATTCTTGACCGTGATCGTTTCCTCGATCCTTTCTTCTCAACTCCGTTCTCAGACTCAATCTCAACAGCAGCACTAGGGTTCGAGCCAGGGCCGTTACCATTAACGTTAGCTTCCTCGAAATCCATTTCAAACCCAATGATCTTCCCAGTTCGGTTCCAGATCTTCCTAGAAATCTCGAACGTAGACTGATCGTGAGGGCTTTTAAACAAAACCTCTTTGCCCGAACCAAACTTGCTCATCACGTTACGGTACTTCTTCTTCAACCGCCTCAGCTTCTCAACCAGCTGGTTCTTGTTGAACTCCAGCTGGAGCTTCGACTTGATCATCTCGTAAAACGGCGCCGTATCCGGCGGATTGCTGCCTCCTCTGTGCGTCGTTACGTAGTCGAGGAAGCCGCGGAGGAGCTCGATCTCGTCCTCGTCGGTCCACAGCCTCTGGAAGAGACGCCTGGAGTCGTCGATCGCCGCTGCCGGCGGCGGCGGCGGTGGTTGTTGTTGTCTCCGGTGGACGATCTCCGTCGCGCGGCGCCATTTCGGGGAGGAGTCGGCCGGGATTGCGGAGACGGGGACGGCGGAGCCGGATGGAAGCGCGACGGTTACGTTATACGGAGAGTTGAGATCATCGTTTGTTTCCGGGAGTGCCACGTCATCGTCGGTATCGGACTCTCCTCCGTCTCCTGCACCTCCTCCTTCATGATCTGGTGAGTCTATAGAGAAAACGGCGTCGCGGTGATCCGATGTCATTATTCACGAAGACAGATCTGGCTAGCTTGAGCTTGAGGTCGTGATCAGGTTAAGACCAAAGAACCAGATCTAGATGGGTTCACGAGGATTGGTTACGCTTACGCGCGCTTGTGATTGGGTGGTTTGGGGCGTGAGAATCTTCGAACCAACCAGGGGTAGTTTCGGTGTTTTCATAACGTTTAAAACGTTTGCTAATAGGCAAGTGGTCACCCACTAGTAGTACTACACGCACTGGCGTGTTATTGCGGTCTGTTGTGTCCGGACGTCTCTCGGTCCCAACGAGCGTTTCTTGAACGCGATTATGTGGTTAATCTCTCATGTAATTAGATTTCCAAATGTAACACACCTTTAATCTTTTTCTTATGGACAAATGTAACTCACCTCTAATCATTCTTTTTTACAAAATTTAGAAGTTAAAAAAATTAAAGGATATGTACATCTTTTTCCAAAGGTAACACATCTTTAATCATTTTTTTTACAAATTTAGAAGTTAAAAATTTAAAGAATGTGTACATCTTTTTTCCATTGGTTAATAACAAATGCATGTCATCTTATTTTACGATAAGAGTGTATTGGGCAAAACAATGATTAATCTTTTCTCTAATCGATTAAAACTTTAAACAAAAGATCGATTGACACAAGCAAAAAGCTCGAGATTTAGTATAGGTGACAAGTTGGAGAAATTAAAAAAAAAATCTAAAAGCTTAAAATGACATAACAGGTGATTATGCAGATAAAGAACAAGAACTGATACTGTCTTGAGATCTCACTTCTTCTTGGGATCACCAGCCTTGGTCTGCGACATTAAACAAAAAAAAAAGATTAAACAAAATGATACTAGTGTTTATAACTTGTGTGTAAAAGAGTCATTAGTAACAGTAGTCTTACCTTCTTAACACCACTTATCTTCTTGGCACGGTTCTTCCTTTCCTTAATTTGTTTCCTTGATTTCTCTATCTTTGTGTCAAGACCATTCTACAAAATCACACATTCAAACATACCATCTTAGAAATTTCCAGAAAAAGGCAGAGACTAAAACTATAATGATCAAGTAAGTAACTAATGCGAGAACAGACATTTCAAGAGAGGGAGACATTGTATGAAGAGTAGAAAGAGCAATTATTTACCCTGATAAGTCTGTACTTGGGCTCGAACTTCTTAGCGCTCTCGACATTGTCATAGATCAAACCAAACCCTGAAGATTTACCACCTCCAAAGTGGGTTCTGAATTTGAAAACAAAGATTGCATTTGGGTCCTTGACCTCGTACATCCTCGCTAGCTTCTCCTTCAGCTCAGCCTAGTCGCAAAATGAAAACCACTTTAACAGTGTCTAGTCTATATCAAAAGAAGGCATATTGGTAGCAAAGAGCATACCTTTGAAACATTGGCTCTTCCAGGGTGAAGAACATCAATAACCTAACAGATTCACCGTACTCTAAGTCACTCACCGATTAGAATGATAGAGAAGTAGACAAGAGTTTAAGCAATGTAACTCACGAACTGTTTCCTTGAGAGAAGCCTGTTGGTCATGAACTTTCTGGTTCTGATGGTCACTGCCTTTTCCGCCATTGCTGCGATCTCAACGAAGATCTCTCTGCAAAGCTTTGAGTTCGCCGCCGCGCTAGAGTGAAAAGAAAGAGACGCGGACAGCAAGCTTTAGCGTTTATATAGTAAAGGTCCGTAGGGTTTTGTTTTGTTTTCTTTCACTCGATTTTAATGGGCCTTAGCTTTGTTGGGCTTACTAAATTTCAGTAGGTTTTCTCTAAAACCAATAAGAAGGCTTTTTGATAGCCTAGTTTATTTCGATTTGTTTTCTTTGTCAGCTTGGTCCAATATAATTCGCAAGTGTAACAATTTGATAACATAATTTTACAATGATTTTAGACGATAATTGATTTATATTGTTTGTAGCGAATCTTTATTAGAATATCACGTGGAAGTTGGATTTCTTCTAGAGTTAATCTTAGTAGTCTTTCAACCTTATTTTAGGAAAAACATACTCTCCGTTTCAATATAGATGATGTTTTAGAGAGTTTTGATGTTCAAAATAGATGATGTTTTTATATCAATGCACTTTTTCATTTTATCAAAAAATGTGTAACCAATGATATTTTGTTGTCTGTTTTGTGATTGGTTGAATAACTTTTAATTTATATTTTAATGATATTTTTAATATAAAAAACAAGTTTCTTAATACTTGTGCAGAATCTTAAAACTTCATGTATTTTGAAACAGATTGAGTATTTTTTTCTGTACAAATATGCTAAAATCGGTAGCGTTATATTAAGCATGAAAACTGGTAGAAGAAAAAAAGGATATCAGGCACGGAAAAGAAAAGATTGTCAATATTACAGATTACAAAGGATGAGAATGATGAAGTTCATAAAAGAGGAGAAGATCTGATCGTGTGATCGATTAGATCATCAATGATCGACAACATGATCCTACACATAATTTATTTCGATAAAGAATTTAGACATTAGTAGCTTTATATTGTTTGTGTGGGTTCATCAACTCTCACGTGGAAATTGGATTTCTTCTAACGTCAATCCTCGAGTTTCAGGCACCAAACACCATGCAAATACAACTGTTAATCCACTCATTATAGCGAATATAATGAAGGTCCCTACAATTAAAATTCACAAAAAAAAATTAATATCAGTATTAGTATTGTTATCTTAAACTTGAATTTCATATATTATATATCATTTAAAAGATCCAAAATATATATAAAGAACTCGAAACTTCAATAGATTGATCTATTAGAAAATTCTATGAAAATGATGTTTTATATGAGAAAGAGAAAATTATAGTGTGTGAATGTGTCCAAACTAAACTTTTTGTGATAAATAATATTAAATCTAAATTGAATTTGAATTTGAATTTGGTTTTGTAAGAACGTATATCTTAATTTAGTGAAAAGCTTGTAGACAAGATGCCTTTAATAAAAAGCTTGTAGAAAAGAAGAAAAATAAAACTTTATACTGAACTAAATTAGGTTCAGTTTGTAAAGTACTATTAACGTACCGGTAGGGCTCCAAATGAGCATAAAATTGAAACAGTAGCTGACTATCCAACCGGTAAACCAATTTGTTATGGTTACTAAACTCCCAGCTACTACTTTCATATCCATCGGAAATATCTACAATTTAAAAAATATACATGATCAGTTACAATTTAAGAAAACTGATTTTTTTTTTTTGCTTGAACATGCAAAAAATAATTATATATGGATATACCTCAGACATTATAATCCATGGCAACGCTCCTAGTCCAGCAGCGAACATCATAACATATGTCTGTTTGGAACATAAATATTATTTTACTTATCACATTGTGAAATTAATATAGCATTTATACATCAAACTGAAAATAACAATAATAACTTATATGTATATATTAATAGGATCAAACTTGAAATTGTTGTTAGGTTGAAATATAAAGCAAACTAAACGAACAAGAAAAAGCGGAAGAAATGATTTTTTTTTTGTGTGAGATCTAATCAAATAAGTGAATCAAAGATATATCACTTACCAATATTCCAATAAATGCCATAGTGGGAGTAAAATTTACAATGCCAGGGACACCTTTGAATCCAAACGCTAATGCAAGAGAAATACAGCTTAAACATAACCCAAACGCCGATGCCTGCAATTTTGTTCATTAAATTATATGTAGAACAACAAAGCTATATATTAACAAACTAAAGTAATATATTAAATAAAATTATTCTAACCATCAGAAGTGGTCGTCTTCCCCATCGATCCACAATGATCAGGCCCAATATAGCTTTTGGTACCTAGCATGCTCATTGGTTAAAGTTTATAATCAATCATCGTAAAGACAAAAAAATGGGGAGCTAGGTTACAGAGAATAATGAACAAATCAAAGTACTGACTTTTAATTTTCTATTATTTACATATATACGTACCACGACCATAGACAACACCGTCATCCCAGTCTGAGAAGGAAATCCTTAAGAGTGAAAAGTATTTATTTTACTTTTTCATAAGAACCAATTGTTAAATTACGTAATAATCAGTAAATATATAATGTTACCAGCAAGGTCAAATATGCTGCCTGCGTAATAACTTATCCCTGAACTTCCACATAACTGCTGTAAAAGCATCACACCTACTCCGATCTAAATATAATTAACCAAAAGCAAAAATCAATATAAGTAAAATGTAATTTAATAAATTTGTTTGATAATTTTTTTTTTCAAACGTATTTTCTTACTATAAGTTGACGAGCATATTTTCTTTTGAAAAGACTTTGCATGCTGATATTTGCGGTAGCATCAACAGAAATCTGCGAAGTTATGAAAAAAATTATGTATATAATGATAATAAAGTTTTAATATGTAGCAAAAATAAGCCTAATTTTGATTATTCATCATTTAGACGTATGTGTACCATGATTTCACGAGTTTCCTTCACAATATCAGCTTCTTTTCCTCGTAAGTTTTGAAGAACAACTTCACATTCTTCATCACGGTTTTCTTTTGCCTAAATAAATACATTAATTTTAATACTTGTTATCGACGTAAAGAATAATTTTATTTAAACGTTCTCTTTTCTTTAATTAGAGAAATGATATGATTCATATGACTAACCAGCCATCTTGGAGACTCCGAGATGAAAAATAACCCCAAAAATTGTATCAAGCATGGGATAATGCCTGAAGATGTAGAAGTCCTTTAATTAAAATAGTTTTATATATTAAATTATTTAACGATGGATACATTGAATAGGTAAGTAATATGGGAAACTAAAACATGTGGCAAATAAAAAAAAATATAAGTGGGAAGGAGTACCGATCAAGGCTATCGTTCTCCATGATACGAAATTTCCAATGTAATATGCAGTTGCGATTCCACAATTTTGCAAAAGCTAAGAGTTCAATTAATCGTAAAATAGTGTATTAGTTTGTGTGTATATATTAAGTTCGATTATAAACTAGTAATATATGCATTACCTGATTGCTAAATGTAAAAGTGCCTCTCACATTTTTAGGAGTTATTTCTGCGATATATACAGGAACCTACATATTTTAAAATAAATCAGCTATAATTATTACAAGTTTAGAGATGATTAATCTATGTAAATAAAATAATTGTTTACCACGTAACTAGCGAGACCAACTCCAGTTCCCACAAAGAATCGTCCAAAGTCTAACCAGATAATATTCTATGGGAAGATAGATTAATCGAGATTAGAACGTAAGTTTATTATTAATTAAGTAAGATATTAAATGGGTCGTGAAGAAACCTTGGCTTGTGCAATTGCAAGCCATCCACTTATGAAGAATGCCTCAGCCACCCACAACGTCTAAAGAAATAATTAGAACGAAAAGGTACAAAGGGTTTAGAGGTTAAAGATTAAATTAATAGAGAGATTATTGAGAGTTAGAGGGTGGATTCCACAATAATGAATATTTAACCATTTTACGACCGAAGGCATCTGCAATTGTTGCGCTAAATATTGCACCGATCATTCCTCCAAAAGTCAGTAGCGAACCAAATACTGAAAACTGTGAACAGTATTTTTATTAGAAATATCTGAAGTAAAATTTATATTTGTTAAAACGTATAGACATATAAAATGATATCTAGTGAAATAGAGGCTTACTTGTGCGATGGAAAGATCAAGATCTTCCATAATAGAAGACATTGTACCGGCAGTAAAACCTAACTGTTTACCATATATATATTTGTAATACTTATCAGTCTGTACAGTTGGGATATATTATCTGCTAACCCTAAAACGAGCAAAGACATGTCTGAATTATGAAAAGAAGGTTATAAGGATACTTCACAACGTAAAGAAAAAAAGAAAAAGAAAATGACACCTATGTTCCCGAAGAGACGATTCATCCTATTTTCAATAAGTACATGTATACATTCATGTATATTCAAAATTACTATATATAACTAGCTAGAAAAATCATGATATCGATTCCTTTTCCTGAAATTAGATAACTTTTGTCCATTGACCTGCATGCAAATAACCATTAGGTTTTTTTTCTTACATCTCTTTTCTCCAAACTTATATCCACTTTTAGAAATCACCTCCATCAATGTGTACTATCTAGTAGTAAGCAAATTATATAAAAAAAATTGAGAATTCCTTAGATTCTCCACACAGAACTAGAAGGGGGTGGTGACTATTCTACCCTTATATATATAGAGAGAGATGGGAACATACGGCAATTCCAAAGCTGTAGGACGCAGAGACAATGATGAAAGTGGTGAAGATAAGAAGTGGAGTTATCGTTGTTTCTGAGCTTCCTCTCCTCTCTTCCTTATTTACCAGTAGTAATCCTTTCTCCATACCATGATTATCTCCCTCCATATTCTCGACACTATAGTTGAATAGAGATAAGAACTGAACAAGAAAGAAATACTTTGGGAACTATGTGCTTTGTCTTGATATCTATAAATACTTTATAGTTTATATGCTTGATATTTTAAAAAATGTAAATATACCCATTATATATTGACTAATACTGAACATGAGGATGGTTGAATTAAAGAGGTGCCTTGCTGTAATCTAAAACGCTATTTTGATACTTAGGATTTTGATATATCATCATACTGTTTAAAATGATTGATTTCGTAATAATACAAAAATGATTAAATTTTTTATAATAACGAGAATGGCTTATCTGAATTATAAAAGAATTTACTTAGGATAAAAAAAGGAAAGAACATTCTTAACAAAACCTTGAAGATTTTAAAAGAAACTTACTAAGGCAACTTTCTAAGCCTTCCAAAATTAGTTGGTAATATTGTTTTCTAAAACAAAAGCTTTAAGTTTTTTCAAAAGTTGTCCTATTTTTAGAAAAAGTGTGCTATTTTTTTTCAAAAAAAGTATGGTATTTAGAAAAATTATAATATACATTTTCATAATTAATTTCAATTATTTATAGAATTTATTTAAAAAATGTTACCAATGCTCTCGTCAATGGGTGATTAACTACTAACATGTCTGATGTCTAAATCATATACACTAATACATGCACATAGATTCATCGATACATGTAGTAATTTTTTATTCAAATGCGAAGAAATACTTATTTTGCTCATGTATATCCAGTTGTCCATCAGAAAAATATGGTACATATATAGTTTGTTTAATGTATTTGTCAAAAGATGAGAGATATTATACTAAACAATACTAATAAATTTTATAAATGACATGCTGGATTAGATGGATAATGTATCCGACTCATTCGCATGACTAAAGTTTGTTGGTAGACGTACACAAATAATTTGATAAAATCAGAAGTCATATCAAGTATTGAATCATTTCAAGTTTTTAAGAGAATTAGTATAAATGCTCATTAGTTGTTAATACTAAAGTTTGTGTGAATGAAGCGTACATATGCTCAGATGTTACTTTCGTCTCTTTCCATATGATATAGCAGCATTATTTATTACCTATCCAAGCAAAGTCTTGACGCACGTCTTCCCGTTGATGCTTCAAGTTCAACAGACTGAAACATAAATCTATATAAATATATGTGACTAAGTCTTCTTAATTAGTCCTTGATAAAACTAATTATGTAATCAATTACTTGTACTAGCACTCCTCTTTCGTGGTGTTGTTTATTGGCCAAATGGGTGTGGACAGCTAAAAGCCTTTTCTAACAATGTATTTATTTTCCGTAAACAGCCATTCCATTTCTTATATCGAAATGCTTTGGTATTTTATATTTGGCGAGGAAGATAATTCAAGCAGATCTGGATCTGGTTTTCTACATAACATAGAATAGAATTAGCTTTCAAATATTTCATTTACTATTTCAGAAAAGAAAAATTACAAATTTATAACAAAACAGCATAAAGCCTAAATAGGTAAGCAATATCATGTGAACTATATTAAAATTCCCCAAGAGAATTGCAAAGCCCGTTATCAAAATGAACAATTTTCAAAATCTTAAATATATTTTATATATAAGCCCCATATGGATCTGTTTATATGGGTTTATCTTTTATTTTTTTTAATAAATAAATTGAAATATATTTTTTGGCTCATTGATAAAGACATATTATTAAAATATTAAATATATTTTATATATAAACATAACATAAATACATAAAAGAAAAATGATGGAGTTTTGTTTGAACAATCATAATTTTTTGTTCACACCATTTGGAAATGTTACAAATCAAAATTAATATATATTAATTGTGAAATTTTAATATAGAACATCTTGGAAATAAATAATTTAAAGACTCAAAACATGATTGAATATATTTTTAGGACAAAATAGGTTGAATAATATTGATACATTTATAAATTTTCTATTGCAAAATGTAAAAAAATATTTTTATAAAATGAGTTCCCGTGCGCACGGGTTCCTTGCCTAATAATAATAATAATAATAATAATAATAATATTAATAATAATGTTATTATATTTTTTTGGCATCAATAATGTTATTATATTCTAACGTGATTAAGCAAATTAAACATAAGGTAAATGTAAACAGTACAAAACACCGAAAACCAACATACATTTTGTGATATGTGCAAGCTGAAAACATATTGTTATATTTAGTTTCGTTGAACCTTCTAAAGTAGTAAAATAAGCCTTTGGACGAAACACGAGGCTCCATGGTATTTTATCTGAGATTTTCAAACATCACTTATTTTGATGTTATGTAATGTATCGGATCCCTCGTGGAGAAAACAGAGAAGCCGATTTGTTGGCAAACCTCTAAGGCATTACACAATCATCTTTTTCGTTGCGTCCATGTTTTTTAATTATGACAGCAGAACTCTATCTAGAAATATTTATTTACAACTAATGTAGAAAACGAGTAATATTAGTATATGGTTATATACATGAGTAAGCTGGTAGACACTTAATTATTCAGTTATTGTCAAGGTATTGAATAAAATGACTGCAGAACTCTAGAAATATTTGTTTACAACTAATGTAGAAAACGAGTACTATAGATGGTAATATATACATCAGTAAGCTAGTAGACAGTTATTCAGTTATTGTCAAGGTATTGAATAATATGGTTCGGAACTCGCTTGCGCTGTTCTAAAGAATCTAAACGGATCGATTGGTTAAATAATTTTCCATAGGGTCATATTTTGTACTTTATTTACATTTGATCGTGTAAGTTTATTGTACAGAATTTAAAACAAGAAATGAGATTTTATTACTTGGAAGGAAAGGATACAAAATTCACGCACGCGGCCCTTGATAGTAATGATAATACGAACTTATTTGGAGATCTAAATTGGTTACCTACTTAATAAGTTGATGGTAATGGACCAATAATCTATTTAATGCTACTGCATCAACATAACAAATATGATCTAAAGTAAATATTTTCTACTTTTTTTTTTGTCACAGATTTTCTACATTATTTATTTTACCAACAAAAAAGACAAGAAAAAATTAAAGCTATCCAAAATAAAAAGAACTAATGGGTTGACAAAATATACACGACTTTGTCGATGTTTCATTGCCAATAGTTACCTTTTTGTTAGGCCAACACGAATTTTAAGCAGGAGAGAGGGCGTACATGAGTTCTTTTGAGTGTTGACCCAATCTGACAATCAAAATACTATTCCTATAACAATTTTAATGGAGCCCGTCATCCCCACACAAACTTTGAGAGGTATTTGTAATACAGTACATAAGTCTGATGAGTTTTGTGGTTAGTGGCAGATCAAACAATTAAGGTTTGAAATGTTACAAAAACAGATTATAAGAAACTCCTTTTAATATGTACTATGTATCTGTAATATAGTACTATATACGCATTATGATGTTAACCATTGAGAAACTTCTTTTATTATATGTAGGATAAATCTCATCCATATCCATCGAAACTTGATAATGTAATGCATATTTGTTTTAATAATAAAATTATGAAAATACTAAAAACAAGACAAATAAAGCTTAACAATTCTTAGAATATGCAAGAAAATGTAGAAAAGCACTGCTACGATATCTTGAACCAATAGAACATTGAAAATAAAATGCATTTGCATGCAGATATCGGTATAACTTAATACATATTGAAATTTAATAATTTACATCATCATTGCTTGAATCTCTTCCAAGGTCTTGCCTTTGGTTTCAGGAACAAGTTTTGCTATGAAGATAATGGCCAATACACAAACCCCACCATAGACATAAAATGCACCTGAAAACAAAAAAATTGTCAATGTTTATCTAGTTATGCATGAAAAAACAATAAAAACTATAATTTGTTCAAATGAAAAATAATATATTACCATGAGGGCTCCAGATCATGAGAAAGTTGAACGTTAAGGAAACAAACCACGAACTAAGCCAGTTCACAACAGTGACAAGTCCTCCAGCAGTTCCTTTCAAATTTATTGGGAATATCTAGAAAAATAAGAGTAAGTTAGAAAACATCATGGCAATGACAATATGAACATACTTTATCGTTTTGGTACTACCTCAGACATTATAACCCATGGGATTGCACCCATTCCAATCGAAAATGAACCGATATAGACCTGAAAATGGAATTCCTAGTTAACCGATCTGTAAACCGGACCAATCCAAAGGTTAACAACCAAAACCTGAGTTCATAGATGCTTACCAAGACACCGCTAACTGCTAGGGCCGGAATGATATCAAGTGCTAAACCATGGGCCTGGTTAATCAACGTAAAAAACAAAATAAAATCGGTTAATTAAACTATGCTCTAAGATTTTTTTTCTTCATTTTTTGTTTGATATTGACCTTTAGAAGAAATGAATTTCCGATGAGCAAACATCCAATCAGCATCCCCACAGCTGAAGCCTACAATATTTTAATATGGTCAGAGGAATAATCCAAATCGGTATTCTTTGTTTTCTTGAAAATGGAAGCAAGAACCATACAAGAAGAAGTGGTCTTCGTCCAAGCCGATCAATTAGTAACGTTGCGCCTAGAGCTGTAAGAATGACTTGTTCGATCGAATATAGAATGCTTCCAAGAGTTGGAGATGCTCCTGGTACACCCAAACCCGTACAAAACCGATGAGTGGTCTAGAAATTAAACCTGTTGGAAATCAAAACTAACTAGATCCGGTTCAAATTATAACCTGCTGATACAAAAATTTGCTGTGCATAGAAGATAACCCCATTTATTCCAACGAATTGTTGGAAAAACATTAAACCAACTCCAACCTGGTATAATACAGCTATAATTAAAAACCAAAGTGACCCGAGAAGCATATTTGAATTAGAGATTCTTACAATGACAAAACGTATGTTCTTTTTGTCAATAAGGTCTAGTAGTGTGGTTTTCGGAAGGTGAGCTATAGTCGCTAAGTACTCCTGTAAACCGAAATCCAAAAACCGGAGTTATAGAAAGTTTTATATAATGCAATGTCACGTACCGGAACCGGTTTTGTAATCCAGTCTTTGGTTCAAAACGTACTTTGATTTCATCGGCTTCTCTTGCGATATTGGCGTTAGGACCCCTCAGTTTTTGCAACGCAATTTCGAAATCGCGGTGGCGGCCAACCATTTCCTTGAAACGCCAAAAGCATTTGAGAGGCATGGGTAAGTTTTCAACCATAGATTCTAAAGCCTTAACCAAACCGAAATTGAATTTCAAACTTTAATCATACCAGCCATCTAGGTGATTCGGGAATGAACCAAGTCCCAAAGAATAGAATCACACACGGTACAACTCCTGAAATTAATTAACCAAACCAGGTTTATTATAACAAATGAAATATAATACCATCTTTGCTACTATTGCTAAAACCAATACCAAATGTTTTCAAATGTATTAGCTAGTGCACAAACAAATTTACCAGTTAGTGCAAGAGCTCTCCAGTTTACGACGGCACCTATGAGGAACATGGAAGCCAATCCGATTACTAAAAAGAGCTGCAGAAATAACAATATCATAAAAAAAATATTTTAGTTAGAAAAACCATAATATGTTAAAGACTTTACAAAACAACCCTAATACAATTTTAACCACAGACTAGACCTAACACAAGCTGGACTACATGTCCTGTCTCTGTCTCTGACTCTATTGTAGTCACATACATTTGTCATTCGAATAAAATAAAATGCATCACCTGGTTAAGCGTAGCCAATGCTCCTCGTAGTTTTCTCGGACTAATTTCGGCGATGAAAACCGGAACCTAGAAAAAGACAAATGCAAATGTGAATATTGAGTTAAAATGTGATTTTTTCATCGTTTCATCGACAAATGGTTTTGTTTATAACAATTGGAAAATGTCATACCACATACGAAAGGGTACCGCAACCATAACCCGTGAGAAATCTACCGAAGTCCAAAGGTATGTCACCCTAGTTAATAATTGAACAGAATTTAAAATGACGATACTAAACGCCAATATTCTGTAAATTTGTAAGAAAAAAAAAAGAAGAATATTCAGCACACTGAATAACCTTGGAGAAATATATAATCATCCAGCCGATGGCAGAGATCACTGAAGACAACCTCATGGCCTGTCGCAAAATCCACATGCATGTGACTAAAAAAGTATATGCATTTTGTTTTGTTGTTGAACAAAATATAGTAAAAATGTAAATATCATAAAATGTTAATTTGATTCTTGTGTGCATATTGAGATGAATAATACATTTACTATTATAGCACAACATATAGTTTTTGACTTTTTGTTAAGCTATGTTTTTGTACCCCTTTCCGACCGATGAAATCAGAGATCTTTCCCGATGTTATAGCGCCAAGAACTGCTCCCACATTCAATATAGATCCGAAAACTGAAAACTAAATTAAAAAGTGGATTAGTAAGAAAATCATCGTAAAACAAATCTAAATGTTGAATACTTCATATGATTTTAAACCTGGGAATATGATAAATTAAGTTCTTCCATTATCCCGAACTGGGTCGGAGCGGAATACCCCACCTATTAATAAAAAAGTAGAAATTTTCTCGTATTAATAACAAATTTTCATTTTTCCTTGTAATCTTAATTAAAAGAAACTTACGCAGGTTCCAAACTCGTAGGAACCACAAACGGCAATGAATGTGCTTAGACAAACCATCCACGACGCTCCTTCTTCTTCTGAGACGTCGGATCCATTCTCCGGAAGCAGCAACGGCTCAGATTTGTCTTTCACTTTCTCCATATCGTCTTCTCTTCTTGCCATTTTCTTCTCAGTTACCCTTTCAAGTCAACGAACAATACGTATCAATTTATTTGTAGAAGATGTGAAAGAAACGTAGTTTTTCTTTGTAGGGATATATAACTCAACGGATGAGAGGAGAGCTTAGAAGCCACCGTGATTTTAGACCTTAAACTTTGTTTTGTTCTGAGTTTGATATATATAATTAACCCTATATATAGACATATATATCTGTATATATTGTGCCTTTGACCAAAAAAGAATAATATCTGTATATATTGAACATGAACAATAGCTGGCTGGCTTAGCTAAAACACAAAAGATGATCGATAATTTTGGACAAATTAGACAATTTGCATTAGTTTATTTTGTATACTATGAAAGTTTCAATGCAGTTCAAAATGTTACGTACTACTACTATAGATTATGAGAGTCCAATGCAGTTATCTCAAAAAAAGAAAGAAAGTCCAATGCAGTCTCATATAGATTGTGTTGAGGTTATCCAAAAAGAAGATTTTGTTGAGGTTGTCCACAATTTAATGTTGGTTGACTGAATTTTGAAGTACTTACTTACGATCATTCCGAGTTAGCTAGAAACTTTTAAAACTTATAACATTCATAATGTACCAATTCAATTATTTTAAAAAATAATAATTACAAAATATTCTGTACACTCATGCACTGTATGGCTGGGGTTGGTAACATGCATGGTTTGTAGTTTTCTGAAAACAAAAAGTAAAATAATCCATGCATGTTGTTGAGTATAACTAAATTAATTTATAAAAACAATCGAACGATACTCATTTACCATGAAAGAAACTGTAACATACATTAATACACATGTAGAATATGGTTAGAAATTTTAAAACAACACTAAAGATGATATGCTTCAGTATTTAAAGTATTTACCAAAAACTCAATATTTTCGTAGGGTTTAACACATAGATTTTGAAAAAAATTCAACAATATGAAAATACTGTTTTAATGCATAGTTGCATCCTTCACTAACATATGATGAAGGTCAAAGAGGTTTGGAACTTTAGTTGTCTCCGTTTTCCCTAGAAAATAGCGATTTTATAATGGTTATTCCCCTAAATTAGGGGAGTATATGAAGTTTTACCAAATTAAATTATAAAAACAATTGAACTATGCTCATTTACCATGAAAAAGAGTTTAGCATACATTAATACAAATGTAGAATATGGTTAAAATTTTAAAACAACACAAAAGATTATAGGCTTCAGTATATAAAACATTTACCAAAACCTCAATATTTTCGTTGGGGTTAACACATTGATTTTGAGAAAAATTCAAAAAAGACGACAATATTGTTTTAATGCATAGTTGCATCCTGCACTAATATATGATGATGTTCAAAGAGGTTTGGAGCCTTTGCCGTCTCCGTTTTCAAGAAAATAGTGATTTTATAGTGGTTATTCCTTCGATTTAGGGAGTATTATGAAGATTTAATAAATTAATTTATAACAAAATTATAACAATTCCCATAAACCATGAAAAAGAACTTAAAATACATTAACACAAATGTAGAATATGGTTAGAAATTTTAAAACAACACTAAAGATTATAGGCTTTAGTATATAAAACATTTACCAAAAACTCAATATTTTCGTAGGATTTTGAGAAAAATTAACATTATTGTTTAATACATGGATTTTGAGAAAATTTCAAAAAATATGACAATATTGTTTTAATGCATAGTTGCATCATGCACTAACATATGATGATGTTCAAAGAGGTATGAAGCCTTTGTTGTCTCCATTTGTCAAAAAAATAGTGATTTTATAGTGGTTATTCCATCGATTTAGGGAGTATTATGAAGTTTTACTAAATTAATTGATAAACAAATTATAACGATTCCCATATACCATGAAAAAGAGCTTAAAATACATTAATACAAATGTAGAATGTGGTTAGAAATTTTGAAACAACACTAAAGATTATAGGCTTCAGTATATAAAAGATTTACCAAAAACTCAATATTTTCGTAGGGGTTAACACATAGATTTTGAGAAAATTTCAAAGAATACGTAAATATTTTTTTAATGCATAGTTGCATCCTGCACTAACATATGATGATGTTCAAAGAGGTTTGGAGTCTTAGTTGTATCTATTTTTCAAGAAAATCGTGATTTTATAGTTGTTAATCCATCGATTCAGGGAGTATTATGAAGTTTTATTAAATTAATTGATAAGTAAATTATAACGATTCCCGTAGACCATGAAAAAGAGCTTAAAATAAATTAATACAAATGTAGAATGTGGTTAGAAATTTTGAAACAACACTAAAGATTATAGGTTTCAGTATATAAAACATTTACCAAAAACTCAATATTTTCGTAGGGGTTGTTAACACATGCATTTTGAGAAAATTTCAAAAAATATGACAATATTGTTTTAATGCATACTTGCATCATGCACTAACATATGATGACATTCAAAGAGGTATGGAGCCTTTGTTGTCTCTATTTTTCAAGAGAATAACGATTTTATGATGGTTAGTCCACTAATTTAGGGAGTATATGAAGTTTTACTAAATTAATTTATAAAAACAATTGAACGATGCTCATTTACCATGTAAGAGAGTTTAGCATACATTAATAAAAATGTAGAATATGGTTATAATTTTTAAAACAACACTAAAGATTATAGGCTTCAGTATATAAAGTATTTACCAAAAACTCAATATTTTCGTAGGGGTGTAACACATAGATTTTGATAAAATTTCAAAAAATATGACAATATTGTTTTAATGCATAGTTGCATCCTGCACTAACATATGATGATGTTCAAAGAGGTTTGGAGCCTTTGTTGTCTCTTTTTTTCAAGAAAATAGTGATTTTATAGTGGTTATTCCATCGATTAGGGGAGTATTATGAAGTTTTATTAAATTAATTGATAAATAAATTATAACGATTCCGTAGACCATGAAAAAGAGCTTAAAATAAATTAATACAATTGTAGAATGTGGTCAGAAATTTTGAAACAACACTAAAGATTATAGGTTTCAGTATATAAAAGATTTACCCAAAACTCAATATTTTCGTAGGGGGTTAACACATGCATTTTGAGAAAATTTCAAAAAATATGACAATATTGTTTTAATGCATAGTTTCATCCTGAACTAACATATGATGATGTTCAAAGAGGTATGGAGCCTTTGTTGTTTCTATTTTTCAAGAGAATAGCGATTTTATAATGGTTATTCCCCTAAATTAGGGGAGTATATGAAGTTTTACTAAATTAATTTATAAAACAATTGAACGATGCTCATTTACCATGTAAGAGAGTTTAGCATATATTAATACAAATGTAGAATATGGTTATAATTTTTAAAACAACACTAAAGATTATAGGCTTCAGTATATAAAGTATTTACCAAAAACTCAATATTTTCGTTGGGGTTAACACATAGATTTTGAGAAAAATTAACATTATTGTTTAATACATGGATTTTGAGAAAATTTCAAAAATATGACAATATTGTTTTAATGCATAGTTGCATCCTTCACTAACATATGATGACATTCAAAGAGGTATGAAGCCTTTGTTGTCTCTATTTTTCAAGAGAATAACGATTTTATGATGGTTAGTCCACTAATTTAGGGAGTATATGAAGTTTTACTAAATTAATTTATAAAAACAATTGAACGATGCTCATTTACCATGTAAGAGAGTTTAGCATACATTAATAAAAATGTAGAATATGGTTATAATTTTTAAAACAACACTAAAGATTATAGGCTTCAGATATAAAGTATTTACCAAAACTCAATATTTTCAGTAGGGGTTAACACATAGATTTTGATAAAATTTCAAAAATATGACAATATTGTTTTAATGCATAGTTGCATCCTGCACTAACATATGATGATGTTCAAAGAGGTTTGGAGCCTTTGTTGTCTCTTTTTTTCAAGAAAATAGTGATTTTATAGTGGTTATTCCATCGATTCAGGGAGTATTATGAAGTTTTATTAAATTAATTGATAAATAAATTATAACGATTACCGTATACCATGAAAAAGAGCTTAAAATAAATTAATACAATTGTAGAATGTGGTCAGAAATTTTGAAACAACACTAAAGATTATAGGTTTCAGTATATAAAAGATTTACCCAAAACTCAATATTTTCGTAGGGGGTTAACACATGCATTTTGAGAAAATTTCAAAAAATATGACAATATTGTTTTAATGCATAGTTTCATCCTGAACTAACATATGATGATGTTCAAAGAGGTATGGAGCCTTTGTTGTTTCTATTTTTCAAGAGAATAGCGATTTTATAACGGTTAGTCCACTAATTTAGGGAGTATATGAAGTTTTACTAAATTAATTTATAAAAACAATTGAACGATGCTCATTTACCATGTAAGAGAGTTTAGCATATATTAATACAAATGTAGAATATGGTTATAATTTTTAAAACAACACTAAAGATTATAGGCTTCAGTATATAAAGTATTTACCAAAAAATCAATATTTTCGCAATGAGCATCGTTCAATTATGTTTTAGAAATTAATTTAGTAAAACTTCATATACTCCCTAAATTAGTGGACTAACCATTATAAAATCGCTATTCTCTAGAGAAATGGAGACAACAAAGGTTACAAACCTCTTTGACCATCATCATATATTAGTACATGAGGCAACTATGCATTAAAGAAATATTGTTATATTTTTTGAATTTTTATCTAAATCTATGTGTTAACCCCTACGAAAATATTGAGTTTTACATTAAACGCTCTATATACTGAAGCTTACACTTATTAGTGTTGTTTAAAAAGTTCTGACCACATTCTACATTTGTATTAATATATGTTAAACTCTCTTCGTGGTATATGGGAATCGTTATAATTTTTTTATCAATTACTTTAGTAAAACTTCATATACTCCCTAAATTAGTGGACTAACCATTATAAAATCGCTATTCTCTAGAGAAATGGAGACAACAAAGGTTACAAACCTCTTTGACCATCATCATATATTAGTACATGAGGCAACTATGCATTAAAGAAATATTGTTATATTTTTGAATTTTTATCTAAATCTATGTGTTAACCCCTAAAAAATATTGAGTTTTTAGTAAATGCTTTATATACTGAAACCTATACAAGTGGCAACTATGCATTAAAGAAATATTGTTATATTTTTGAATTTTTATCTAAATCTATGTGTTCCCTACGAAAATATTGAGTTTTACATTAAACTCTATATACTGAAGCTTACACTTATTAGTGTTGTTTAAAAGTTCTGACCACATTCTACATTTGTATTAATATATGTTAAACTCTCTTTAGTGGTATATGGGAATCGTTATAATTTTTTATCAATTACTTTAGTAAAACTTCATATACTCCCTAAATTAGTGGACTAACCATTATAAAATCGCTATTCTCTAGAGAAATGGAGACAACAAAGGTTACAAACCTCTTTGACCATCATCATATATTAGTACATGAGGCAACTATGCATTAAAGAAATATTGTTATATTTTTGAATTTTTATCTAAATCTATGTGTTAACCACCCCTACTGAAAAATATCGAAGTTTTAGTCTTTACATACTGAAACCTATAATCTTTAGTGTGGTTTTAAATTTTCTAACTACATTCTACATTTGTATTAATATATGTTAAACTCTCTTTAATGGTACATTAGCATCGCTCAATTATGTTTTAGAAATTAATTTAGTAAAACTTCATATACTCCATAAATTAGTGGACTAACCAAAACTCGCTATTCTCTAGAGAAATGGAGACAACAAAGGTTCCAAACTTTTTAAGCATCATTTAATATTAGTATAGAAGGCAACTATACATTAAAGAAATATTTTTATATTTTTGAATTTTTCTCAAAATCTATGTGTTAACCCTACGAAAATATTGAGTTTTACATTAAACGCTCTATATACTGAAGCTTACACTTATTAGTGTTGTTTAAAAGTTCTGACCACATTCTACATTTGTATTAATATATGTTAAACTCTCTTCGTGGTATTTCGTGGTATATGGGAATCGTTATAATTTTTTTATCAATTAATTTAGTAAAACTTTATAATAATCCCTAAATCGGTGGAATAACCACTATAAAATCGCTATTCTCTAGAGAAATGGAGACAACAAAGGTTACAAACCTCTTTGACCATCATCATATATTAGTACATGAGGCAACTATGCATTAAAACAATATTGTCATATTTTTGAATTTTTCTCAAAATCTATGTGTTAACCCTACGAAAATATTGAGCTTTACGTTAAATTCTCTATATCTTGAAGCTTATACTTTTTAGTGTTGTTTTACAATTCATAACCACATTCTACATTTGTATTAATATATGTTAAACTCTCTTCGTGGTATTTCGTGGTATATGGGAATCGTTATAATTTTTTTATCAATTAATTTAGTAAAACTTTATAATAATCCCTAAATCGGTGGAATAACCACTATAAAATCACTATTTTCTTGAAAACGGAGACAAAGTAGGCTCCAAAACTATTTGAACATCATCATATGTTAGTGCAGGATGCAACTATGCATTAAAACAATATTTTCATATTTTTCAAAATTTTCTCAGAATCTATATGTTAATACGTGAAAAATATTGAGTTTTTAGTAAATGCTTTATATACTGAAACCTATACAAGTGGCAACTATGCATTAAAGAAATATTTTTATATTTTTGAATTTTTCTCAAAATCTATGTGTTCCCTACGAAAATATTGAGCTTTACGTTAAATTCTCTATATCTTGAAGCTTATACTTTTTAGTGTTGTTTTACAATTCATAACCACATTCTACATTTGTATTAATTTATGTTAATATCTCTTTCTTGGTATATGGGAACGTTATAGATTTTTTATCAATTAATTTAGTAAAACTTTAGAATACTCTCTAAATCGATGGTATAACCACTATAAAATCGCAAATTTCTTAAAAACAAAGACAAAGAAGGCTCCAAACTTATTTAAACATCATCATATGTTAGCGCAGGATACAACTATGCATTAAAACAATATTGTCATATTTTTCGAATTTTTCAAAATCATGTGTTAACCCCTACTAAAATATTGAGTTTTTAGTAAATGCTTTATATACTGAAACCTATAATCTTTAGTGTGGTTTTAAATTTTCTAACTACATTCTACATTTGTATTAATGTATGATAAACTCTCATTCATGGTACATTAGCATCGTTCAATTTTTTTTAGAAAGTAATTTAGTAAAACTTCATATACTCCATAAATTAGTGGACTAACCAAAACTCGCTATTCTCTAGAGAAATGGAGACAACAAAGGTTCCAAACTTTTTAAGCATCATTTAATATTAGTATAGAAGGCAACTATACATTAAAGAAATATTGTTATATTTTTTGAATTTTTCTCAAAATCTATGTGTTAACCCCCTACGAAAATATTGAGTTTTACGTTAAACTCTCTATATACAGAAGCTTATCCTTTTTAGTGCTGTTTTATAATTTCTAACCAAATTCTACATTTGTATTAATATATGTTAAACTCTCTTTCGTGGTATTTCGTGGTATATGGGAATCGTTATAATTATTTATCAATTAATTTAGTAAAACTTTATAATAATCCCTAAATCGGTGGAATAACCACTATAAAATCGCTATTCTCTAGAGAAATGGAGACAACAAAGGTTCCAAACTTCTTTGACCTTCATCATATGTTAGTGCAGGATGCAACTATGCATTAAAAATATTGTCATATTTTTCGAAAATTTCTCAAAATCTAGGTGTTAACCCCTACGAATATATTGAATTTTTCGGTAAATGCTCTATATACTGAAGCCTATGATCTTTAGTGTTATTCAAAATTTCTAAACAAATTCTACATTTGTATTAATTTATATTAAACTCTCTTTCATGGTACATGGGCATCGTTTTAATTTTTTGTCAATTAATTTAGTAAAATTCATAATACTCTCTAAATTGGTGGACTAACCACTATAAAACCGCTATTATCTAGAAAATCGGAGACAACAAAGGTTCCAAACTTCTTTGACCTTCATCATATGTTAGTGAAGGATGCAACTATGCATTAATCAATATTTTCATATTTTTTAATTTTTCTCAAAATCTATGGGTTAACCCTACGAAAATATTGAATTTTTCAGTAAATGCTCTAATACTAAAGCCTATGATCTTTGGTGTTGTTTTAAAATTTCTAAACACATACAACATTTGTATTACTTTATATTAAACTCTTTTCATGGTACATGGGCATCGTTTTAATTTTTTTGTCAATTAATTTAGTAAAACTTCATAATACTCCTAAATTAGTGGACTAACCATTATAAAATCGCTATTCTCTAGAGAAATGGAGACAACAAAGGTTCCAAACTTTTTAAGCATCATTTAATATTAGTATAGAAGGCAACTATACATTAAAGAAATATTTTTATATTTTTGAATTTTTCTCAAAATCTATGTGTTAACCCCTACTAAAATATTGAGTTTTTAGTAAATGCTTTATATACTGAAACCTATAATCTTTAGTGTGGTTTTAAATTTTCTAACTACATTCTACATTTGTATTAATGTATATTAAACTCTCTTTCATGGTACATGGGCATCGTTTTAATTTTTGTCAATTAATTTAGTAAAACTTTATAATAATCCCTAAATCGGTGGAATAACCACTATAAAATCACTATTTTCTTGAAAACGGAGACAAAGAAGGCTCCAAACCTATTCGAACATCAGCATATGCTAGTGCAGGATGTAACTATGCATTAAAGAAATATTGTTATATTTTTGAATTTTTATCTAAATCTATGTGTTAACCCCTACGAAAATATTGAGTTTTACATTAAACGCTCTATATACTGAAGCTTACACTTATTAGTGTTGTTTAAAAAGTTCTGACCACATTCTACATTTGTATTAATATATGTTAAACTCTCTTTCGTGGTATATGGGAATCGTTATAATTTTTTTTTATCAATTACTTTAGTAAAACTTTATAATAATCCCTAAATCGGTGGAATAACCACTATAAAATCACTATTTTCTTGAAAAACGGAGACAAAGTAGGCTCCAAAACTATTTGAACATCATCATATGTTAGTGCAGGATGCAACTATGCATTAAAACAATATTTTCATATTTTTCAAAATTTTCTCAGAATCTATATGTTAATACCTGACGAAAAATATTGAGTTTTTAGTAAATGCTTTATATACTGAAACCTATACAAGTGGCAACTATGCATTAAAGAAATATTTTTATATTTTTTGAATTTTTCTCAAAATCTATGTGTTCCCTACGAAAATATTGAGCTTTACGTTAAATTCTCTATATACTGAAGCTTATACTTTTTAGTGTTGTTTTACAATTCATAACCACATTCTACATTTGTATTAATTTATGTTAATATCTCTTTCTTGGTATATGGGAAACGTTATAGATTTTTTTATCAATTAATTTAGTAAAACTTTAGAATACTCTCTAAATCGGTGGTATAACCACTATAAAATCGCAAATTTCTTAAAAACAAAGACAAAGAAGGCTCCAAACTTATTTAAACATCATCATATGTTAGCGCAGGATACAACTATGCATTAAAACAATATTGTCATATTTTTCGAATTTTTTTCAAAATCTATGTGTTAACCACCCCTACGAAAAATATCGAGTTTTTAGTCTTTACATACTGAAACCTATAATCTTTAGTGTGGTTTTAAATTTTCTAACTACATTCTACATTTGTATTAATGTATGATAAACTCTCATTCATGGTACATTAGCATCGTTCAATTTTTTTTAGAAAGTAATTTAGTAAAACTTCATATACTCCATAAATTAGTGGACTAACCAAAACTCGCTATTCTCTAGAGAAATGGAGACAACAAAGGTTCCAAACTTTTTTAAGCATCATTTAATATTAGTATAGAAGGCAACTATACATTAAAGAAATATTGTTATATTTTTTGAATTTTTCTCAAAATCTATGTGTTAACCCCCTACGAAAATATTGAGTTTTACGTTAAACTCTCTATATACAGAAGCTTATCCTTTTTAGTGCTGTTTTATAATTTCTAACCAAATTCTACATTTGTATTAATATATGTTAAACTCTCTTTCGTGGTATTTCGTGGTATATGGGAATCGTTATAATTATTTATCAATTAATTTAGTAAAACTTTATAATAATCCCTAAATCGGTGGAATAACCACTATAAAATCGCTAATTTCGTGAAAAACGGAGACAAAGAAGGCTCCAAACCTATTCGAACATCAGCATATGCTAGTGCAGGATGTAACTATGCATTAAAAAATATTGTCATATTTTTCGAAAATTTCTCAAAATCTAGGTGTTAACCCCTACGAATATATTGAATTTTTAGGTAAATGCTCTATATACTGAAGCCTATGATCTTTGGTGTTGTTTTAAAATTTCTAAACACATACAACATTTGTATTACTTTATATTAAACTCTTTTCATGGTACATGGGCATCGTTTTAATTTTTGTCAATTAATTTAGTAAAACTTCATAATACTCCTAAATTAGTGGATCTAACCACTATAAAATCACTATTTTCTAGGGAAACAGAGACAAAAAAGTTCAAAATCTAACTATGCATTAAAACAAAATTTTCATATTTTTGAATTTTTTAAAATCTATGGGTTAACCCTACGAAAATATTGAATTTTTAGGTAAATGCTCTATATCTTGAAGCCTATGATCTTTAGTGTTGTTTCAAAATTTCTAAACATATTCTACATTTGTATTAATGTATATTAAACTCTTTTCATGGTACATGGGCATCGTTTTAATTTTTTTGTCAATTAATTTAGTAAAACTTCATAATACTCCCTAAATTGGTGGACGAACCACTATAAAATCACTATTTTCTAGGGAAACAGAGACAAAAAAAGTTCCAAAATCTAACTATGCATTAAAACAGTATTTTCATATTTTTGAATTTTTCTCAAAATCTATGGGTCCCCTACGAAAATATTGAATTTTTCGGTAAATGCTCTATATACTGAAGCCTATGATCTTTAGTGTTGTTTCAAAATTTCTAAACATATTCTACATTTGTATTAATGTATATTAAACTCTCTTTCATGGTACATGGGCATCGTTTTAATTTTTTGTCAATTAATTTAGTTAAACTTTATAATACTCCCTAAATTGGTGGACTAACCACTATAAAATCACTATTGTCTAGAACATCGGAGACAACAAAGGTTCCAAACCTCTTTGACTTTCATCATATGTTAGTGAACGATGCAACTATGCATTAAAACAAAATTTTCATATTTTTGAATTTTTTTAAAAATCTATGGGTTAACCCCTACGAAAGTATTGATTTTTTCGGTAAATGCTCTAATACTGACGCCTATGATCTTTGGTGTTGTTTTAAAATTTCTAACCATATTCTACATTTGTATTAATGTATATTAAACTCTCTTTTATGGTACATGGACGTTGTTTTAATTTTTTTGTCAATTAATTTAGTAAAACTTCATAATACTTCCTAAATTGGTGGACTAACCACAATAAAATCGCTATTTTCTAGGGAAACTGAGACAAAAAAAGTTCCAAACCTTCTTGACCTTCATCATATGTTAGTGAAGGATGCAACTATGCATTAAAACATTATTTTCATATTTTTGAATTTTTCTCAAAATCTATGGGTTAACTAACCCCTACGAATATATTGAATTTTTCGGTAAATGCTCTATATACTGAAGCCTATGATCTTTAGTGTTGTTTCAAAATTTCTAACCACATTCTACATTTGTATTATTGTATATTCAATTCTATTTCATGGTACATGGGCATCGTTTTAATTTTTTTGTCAATTAATTTAGTAAAATTCATAATACTCCCTAAATTGGTGGACTAACCACTATAAAATTGCTATTATCTAGAAAATCGGAGACAACAAAGGTTTCAAACTTCTTTGACTTTCATCATATGTTAGTAAAGAGTGCAACTATGCATTAAAACATTATTTTCATATTTTTGAATTTTTCTCAAAATCTATGGGTTAACACCCCTACGAATATATTGAATATTTCGGTAAATATTTTAATACTGAAGCCTATGATCTTTGGTGTTGTTTTAAAAATTCTAAACACATTATACATTTAAATTAATGTATATTAAACTCTCTTTCATGGTACATGGGCATCGTTTTAATTTTTTGTCAATTAATTTAGTAAAATTCATAATACTCCCTAAATTGGTGGACTAACCACTATAAAATTGCTATTATCTAGAAAATCGGAGACAACAAGGTTTCAAACTTCTTTGACTTTCATCATATGTTAGTAAAGAGTGCAACTATGCATTAAAACATTATTTTCATATTTTTGAATTTTTCTCAAAATCTATGGGTTAACACCCCTACGAATATATTGAATATTTCGGTAAATATTTTAATACTGAAGCCTATGATCTTTGGTGTTGTTTAAAAAATTCTAAACACATTATACATTTAAATTAATGTATATTAAACTCTCTTTCATGGTACATGGGCATCGTTTTAATTTTTTGTCAATTAATTTAGTAAAACTTCATAATACTCCCTAAATTGGTGGACTAACCACTGTAAAATCACTATTCTCTAGAAAAATGGAGACAACAAAAGTTCCAAACCTCTTTGACCTTCATCAAATGTTAGTGAAGGATGCAACAGTGCATTAAACAGTATTTTCATATTATTGAAATTTTCTCAAAATCAATGGGTTAACCCCTACGAATATATTGAATTTTTTGGTAAATGCTCTATATACTGAAGCCTATGATCTTTAGTGTTGTCTCTAAATTTCTAAACACATTCTACATTTTTATTAATTTATATTAAACTCTCTTTCATGGTACATGGGCATCGTTTTAATTTTTTGTCAATTTATTTAGTAAAACTTAATAATACTCCCTAAATTGGTGGACGAACCACTATAAAATCGCTATTTTCTAGGGAAACAGAGACAACAAAAGTTCCAAACCTCTTTGACAAAAAAAATCAAAAATATGAAAATATAGTTTTAATTTTGGAACTTTAGAACTTTGGTTGTCTCCGTTTCTCTAGAAAATAGCGATTTTATAGTGGTTAGTCCACCAATTAAGGGAGTACTATGAAGTTTTACTAAATTAATTGACAAAAAATTAAAACGACACCCATGTACATAAAAAGAGTTTAATATATATTTATATAAATGTAGAATGTGTTTAGAAATTTTAAAACAACACTAAAGATCGTATACTTCAGTATAAAAGCTTTTACCAAAAAATTCAATATTTTCGTAGGGGTTGTTAACCCACAGATTTTGAGAAAAATTCAAAAATAGGAAAATACTGTTTTAATGCATATTTGCATGTTTCACAAACATATAATGAAAGTCAAAGAGGTTTGGAACCTTTGTTGTCTCCGTTTTTCTAGAAAATAGCGATTTTATAGTGGTTAATCCACTAATTTAGGGAGTATTCTGAAGTTTTACTAAATTAATTGACAAAAAATTAAAACGATGCCCATGTTCCATGAAAGAGAGTTTAATATACATTAATAGAAATTTAGAATGTGTTTAGAAATATTGAAACAACACAAAAGATCATAGGCTTCAGTTTATAGAGCATTTACCGAAAAATTCAATATATTCGTAAGGGTTAACCCATAGATTTTGAAAAAATTTGAAAAATATGAAAATTCTGTTTTAATGCATAGTTGCATCCCTCACTAACATATGATGAAGTTCAAAGAAGTTTGGAACCTTTGTTGTCTCCGATTTTCTAGATAATAGCGATTTTATAGTGGTTAGTCCACAAATATAGGGAGTATTATGAAGTTTTACTAAATTAGTTGACAAAAAATTAAAACGATGCCCATGTACCATGAAAGAGAGTTCAATATAATTTAATACAAATGTAGAATGTGTTTAGAAATTTTAAAACAACACCAAAGATCATAGGTTAACCCGTAGATTTTGAGAAAAAATCAAAAATATGAAAATACTGTTTTAATGCATATTTGCATGTTTCACAAACATATAATGAAAGTCAAAGAGGTTTGGAACCTTTGTTGTCTCCGTTTCTATAGAAAATAACGATTTTATAGTGGTTAGTCCACCAATTTTGGGAGTATTATGAAGTTTTACTAAATTAATTGACAAAAATTAAAACGATGCCCATGTACCATGAAAGAGAGTTTAATATACATTAATAGAAATTTAGAATGTGTTTAGAAATTTTAAAACAACACTAAAGATCATAGGCTTCAGTTTATAGAGCATTTACCTAAAAATTCAATATTTTAAGTAGGGGTTGTTAACCCATAGATTTTGAAAAATTTGAAAAATATGAAAATTCTGTTTTAATGCATAGTTGCATCCCTCACTAACATATGATGAAGTTCAAAGAAGTTTGGAACCTTTGTTGTCTCCGATTTTCTAGATAATAGCGATTTTATAGTGGTTAGTCCACAAATATAGGGAGTATTATGAAGTTTTACTAAATTAGTTGACAAAAAATTAAAACGATGCCCATGTACCATGAAAGAGAGTTCAATATAATTTAATACAAATGTAGAATGTGTTTAGAAATTTTAAAACAACACCAAAGATCATAGGTTAACCCGTAGATTTTGAGAAAAAAATCAAAAATATGAAAATACTGTTTTAATGCATAGTTGCATCTTTCACTAACATATGATGAAGGTCAAAGAGGTTTGAAACTTTTGTTGTCTCCGTTTCTATAGAAAATAACGATTTTATAGTGGTTAGTCCACCAATTTTGGGAGTATTACGAAGTTTTAATAAATTAATTGACAAAAAATTAAAACGATGCCTATGTACCATGAAAGAGAGTTTAATATACATTAATACAAATATAGAATGTGTTTAGAAATTTTGAAACAACACTAAAGATCATAGGCTTCAGTATATAGAACATTTACCAAAAAACTTAATATTTTTGTAGGGGGTTAACCCATAGATTTTGAGAAAAATTCAAAAATTTGAAAATACTGTTTTAATGCATAGTTGCATCCTTCACTAACATATGATGAAAGTAAAAGAGGTATGAAACCTTTGTTGTCCCCGTTTTTCTAGAGAATAGCGATTTTATAGTGGTTAGTCCACCAATTTAGGGAGTACTATGAAGTTTTACTAAATTAATTGACAAAAAATAAAATGATACCCATGTACAATGAAAGATATTTTAATATACATTTATATAAATGTATAATGTGTTTAGAAATTTTAAAACAACGCTAAAGATCATAGACTTCAGTATAAAGAGTTTTTACCGAAAAATTCAATATTTTCGTAGGGGTTGTTAACCCATAGATTTTGAGAAAAATTGAAAATTATGAAAATACTGTTTTAATGCATAGTTGCATCATTCACTAACATATGATGAAGGTCAAAGAGGTTTGGAACTTTTGTTGTCTCCGTTCTCTAGAAAATAGTGATTTTATAGTGGTTAGTCCACCAATTTAGGGAGTACTATGAAGTTTTACTATATTAATTGACAAAAAATTAAAATGATACCCATGTACCATGAAAGATATTTTAATATACATTTATATAAATGTATAATGTGTTTAGAAATTTTAAAACAACGCTAAAGATCATAGACTTCAGTATAAAGAGTTTTTACCGAAAAATTCAATATTTTCGTAGGGGTTGTTAACCCATAGATTTTGAGAAAAATTGAAAATTATGAAAATACTGTTTTAATGCATAGTTGCATCATTCACTAACATATGATGAAGGTCAAAGAGGTTTGGAACTTTTGTTGTCTCCGCTTCTAGAAAATAGTGATTTTATAGTGGTTAGTCCACCAATTTAGGGAGTACTATGAAGTTTTACTATATTAATTGACAAAAAATTAAAATGATACCCATGTACCATGAAAGATATTTTAATATACATTTATATAAATGTATAATGTGTTTAGAAATTTTAAAACAACGCTAAAGATCGTAGACTTCAGTATAAAGAGTTTTTACCAAAAATTTCAATATTTTCGTAGGGGTTGTTAACCCATAGATTTTGAGAAAAATTGAGAATTATGAAAATACTGTTTTAATGCATAGTTGCATACCTCACTAACATATGATAAAGGTCAAAGAGGTTTGGAACTTTTGTTGTCTCCGTTTCTCTAGAAAATAGCGATTTTTTAGTTGTTAGTCCACCAATTTAGGGAGTACTATGAAGTTTTACTAAATTAATTGACAAAAAATTAAAACGATACCCATGTACATATAAGAGAGTTTAATATACATTTATATAAATGTAGAATGTGTTTAGAAATTTTAAAACAACACTAAAGATCATAGACTTCAGTATAAAGAGCTTTTACCGAAAAATTCAATATTTTTGTAGGGGTTGTTAACTCATAGATTTTGAGAAGAATTCAAAAATATGAAAATACTGTTTAATGCATATTTGCATCTTTCACCAACATATGAAGAAAATCAAAGAGGTTTGGAACCTTTGTTGCCTCCGTTTTTCTAGAGAATTGCGATTTTATAGTGGTTAGTCCACCAATTTAGTGAGTACTATGAAGTTTTACTAAATTAATTGACAAAAAAATAAAATGATACCCATGTACAATGAAAGATATTTTAATATACATTTATATAAATGTATAATGTGTTTAGAAATTTTAAAATAACACTAAAGATCGTAGACTTAGTATAAAGAGCTTTTACAAAAAAATTCAATATTTTCGTAGGGTTTGTTAACCCATAGATTTTGAGAAAAATTGAAAAATATGAAAATACTGTTTTAATGCATATTTGCATCTTTCACAAACATGTGATGAAACTCAAATAGGTTTGGAACCTTTGTTGTCTCCGTTTTTCTAGAAAATAGCGATTTTATAGTGGTTAGTCCACCAATTTAGGGAGTATTATGAAGTTTTACTAAATTAATTGACAAAAAATTAAAACGATACCCATGTACAATGAAAGATATTTTAATATACATTTATATAAATGTATAATGTGTTTAGAATTTTTAAAACAACACTAAAGATTGTAGACTTAAGTATAAAGAGCTTTTACCGAAAAATTCAATATTTTCGTAAGGGTTGTTAACCCATAGATTTTGAGAAAAATTGAAAAATATGAAAATACTGTTTTAATGCATATTTGCATCTTTCAAAAACATATGATGATAGTCAAAGAGGTTTGGAACCTTTGTTGTCTCCGTTTTTCTAGAAAATAGCGATTTTATAGTGGTTAGTCCACCAATTTAGGGAGTATTATGAAGTTTTACAAAATTAATTGACAAAAAATTAAAACGATGCCCATGTACCATGAAAGAGAGTTTAATATACATTAATACAAATGAAAAATGTGTTTAGAAATTTTGAAACAACACTAAAGATCATAGGCTTCAGTATATAGAGCATTTACCAAAAAATTCAATATATTCGTAGGGGTTAACCCATAGATTTTAAGAAAAATTCAAAAATATGAAAATATTTTTTTAATGCATATTTGCATCCTTCACTAACATATAATGAAAATCAAAGAGGTTTGAAAACATTGTTAGTCTCCGTTTTTCTAGAGAATATCGATTTTATAGTGCTTAGTCCACCAATTTAGGGAGTACTATGAAGTTTTACTAAATTAATTGACAAAAAAATAAAACTATGCCCATGTACCACGAAAGAGAGTTTAATATACATTAATACAAATGTATAATGTGCTTAGAAATTTTGAAACAACACTAAAAATCATAGGCTTCCGTTTATAGATCATTAACCGAAAATTTCAATATATTCGTAGGGGTTAACCTATAGATTTTGAGAAAATTCAAAAATATGAAAATACTGTCTTAATGCATAGTTGCATCCTTAACTAACAGATGATGAATGTCAAAGAGGTTTGGAACTTTTGTTGTCTATGTTTCTCTAGAAAATAGCTATTTTATAGTGGTTAGTCCACCAATTTTGGGAATATTATGAAGTTTTACTAAATTAATTGACAAAAAATTAAAACGATGCCCATGTACCATGAAAGAGAGTTTAATATACATTTATATAAATGTATAATGTGTTTAGAAATTTTAAAATAACACTAAAGATCGTAGACTTCAGTATAAAGAGCTTTTACCGAAAAATTCAATATTTTCGTAGGGTTTGTTAACCCATAGATTTTGAGAAAAATTGAAAAATATGAAAATACTGTTTTAATGCATATTTGCATCTTTCACAAACATGTGATGACACTCAAATAGGTTTGGAACCTTTGTTGTCTCCGTTTTTCTAGAAAATAGCGATTTTATAGTGGTTAATCCACCAATTTAGGGAGTATTATGAAGTTTTACTAAATTAATTGACAAAAAATTAAAACGATACCCATGTACAATGAAAGATATTTTAATATACATTTATATAAATGTATAATGTGTTTAGAATTTTTAAAACAACAGTAAAGATCGTAGACTTAAGTATAAAGAGCTTTTACCGAAAAATTCAATATTTTCGTAGGGGTTGTTAACCCATAGATTTTGAGAAAAATTGAAAAATATGAAAATACTGTTTTAATGCATATTTGCATCTTTCAAAAACATATGATGATAGTCAAAGAGGTTTGGAACCTTTGTTGTCTCCGTTTTTCTAGAAAATAGCGATTTTATAGTGGTTAGTCCACCAATTTAGGGAGTATTATGAAGTTTTACAAAATTAATTGACAAAAATAAAACGATGCCCATGTACCATGAAAGAGTTTAATATACATTAATACAAATGAAAAATGTGTTTAGAAATTTTGAAACAACACTAAAGATCATAGGCTTCAGTATATAGAGCATTTACCAAAAAATTCAATATTTTCGTAGGGGTTAACCCATAGATTTTGAGAAAAATTCAAAAATATGAAAATATTTTTTTAATGCATATTTGCATCCTTCACTAACATATAATGAAAATCAAAGAGGTTTGAAAACATTGTTAGTCTCCATTTTTCTAGAGAATATCGATTTTATAGTGGTTAGTCCACCAATTTAGGGAGTACTATGAAGTTTTACTAAATTAATTGACAAAAAAATAAAACTATGCCCACGTACCATGAAAGAGAGTTTAATATACATTAATACAAATGTATAATGTGCTTAGAAATTTTGAAACAACACTAAAAATCATAGGCTTCCGTTTATAGATCATTCACCGAAAATTTCAATATATTCGTAGGGGTTAACCCATAGATTTTGAGAAAATTCAAAAATATGAAAATACTGTTTTAATGCATAGTTGCATCCTTAACTAACAGATGATGAATGTCAAAGAGGTTTGGAACTTTTGTTGTCTATGTTTCTCTAGAAAATAGCTATTTTATAGTGGTTAGTCCACCAATTTTGGGAATATTATGAAGTTTTACTAAATTAATTGACAAAAAATTAAAACGATGCCCATGTACCATGAAAGAGAGTTTAATATACATTAATACAAATGTAGAATGTGTTTAGAAATTTTAAAACAACACCAAAGATCATAGGCTTCGGTATATAGAACATTTACCAAAAAATCAATATATTCGTAGAGGTGTAAACCCATAGATTTTGAGAAAAATTCAAAAATATGAAAATACTCTTTTAATGCATAGTTGCATCATTCACTAACATATGATGAAGGTCAAAGAGGTTTGGAACTTTTGTTGTCTCCGTTTCTCTAGAAAATAACGATTTTATAGTGGTTTGTCCACCAATTTAGGGAGTATTATGAAGTTTTACTAAATTAATTGACAAAAATTAAGCGATGCCCATGTACCATGAAGAGAGTTTAATATACATTTATATAAATGTATAATGTGTTTAGAAATTTTAAAATAACACTAAAGATCGTAGACTTCAGTATAAAGAGCTTTTACCGAAAAATTCAATATTTTCGTAGGGTTTGTTAACCCATAGATTTTGAGAAAAATTGAAAAATATGAAAATACTGTTTTAATGCATATTTGCATCTTTCACAAACATGTGATGAAACTCAAATAGGTTTGGAACCTTTGTTGTCTCCGTTTTTCTAGGAAATAGCGATTTTATAGTGGTTAGTCCACCAATTTAGGGAGTATTATGAAGTTTTACTAAATTAATTGACAAAAAATTAAAACGATACCCATGTACAATGAAAGATATTTTAATATACATTTATATAAATGTATAATGTGTTTAGAATTTTTAAAACAACACTAAAGATCGTAGACTTAAGTATAAAGAGCTTTTAGAAAAATTCAATATTTTAAGTAGGGGTTGTTAACCCATAGATTTTGAGAAAAATTGAAAAATATGAAAATATTGTTTTAATGCATATTGCATCCTTCACTAACATATGATGATAGTCAAAGAGGTTTGGAACCTTTGTTGTCTCCGTTTTTCTAGAAAATAGCGATTTTATAGTGGTTAGTCCACCAATTTAGGGAGTATTATGAAGTTTTACAAAATTAATTGACAAAAAATTAAAACGATGCCCATGTACCATGAAAGAGAGTTTAATATACATTAATACAAATGAAAAATGTGTTTAGAAATTTTGAAACAACACTAAAGATCATAGGCTTCAGTATATAGAGCATTTACCAAAAATTCAATATTTTAAGTAGGGGTTAACCCATAGATTTTGAGAAAAATTCAAAAATATGAAAATATTTTTAATGCATATTGCATCCTTCACTAACATATAATGAAAATCAAAGAGGTTTGAAAACATTGTTAGTCTCCATTTTTCTAGAGAATATCGATTTTATAGTGGTTAGTCCACCAATTTAGGGAGTACTATGAAGTTTTACTAAATTAATTGACAAAAAAATAAAACTATGCCCACGTACCATGAAAGAGAGTTTAATATACATTAATACAAATGTATAATGTGCTTAGAAATTTTGAAACAACACTAAAAATCATAGGCTTCCGTTTATAGATCATTCACCGAAAATTTCAATATATTCGTAGGGGTTAACCCATAGATTTTGAGAAAATTCAAAAATATGAAAATACTGTTTTAATGCATAGTTGCATCCTTAACTAACAGATGGAATGTCAAAGAGGTTTGGAACTTTTGTTGTCTATGTTTCTCTAGAAAATAGCTATTTTATTGAGGTTAGTCCACCAATTTTGGGAATATTATGAAGTTTTACTAAATTAATTGACAAAAAATTAAAACGATGAACATGTACCATGAAAGAGAGTTTAATATACATTAATACAAATGTAGAATGTGTTTAGAAATTTTAAAACAACACCAAAGATCATAGGCTTCGGTATATAGAACATTTACCAAAAATTAAATATATTCGTAGGGGTGTAAACCCATAGATTTTGAGAAAAATTCAAAAATATGAAAATACTCTTTTAATGCATAGTTGCATCATTCACTAACATATGATGAAGGTCAAAGAGGTTTGGAACTTTTGTTGTCTCCGTTTCTCTAGAAAATAACGATTTTATAGTGGTTTGTCCACCAATTTAGGGAGTATTATGAAGTTTTACTAAATTAATTGACAAAAAATTAAAACGATGCCCATGTACCATGAAAGAGAGTTTAATATACATTTATATAAATGTATAATGTGTTTAGAAATTTTAAAATAACACTAAAGATCGTAGACTTCAGCATAAAGGGCTTTTACCGAAAAATTCAATATTTTCGTAGGGTTTGTTAACCCATAGATTTTGAGAAAAATTGAAAAATAAGAAAATACTGTTTTAATGCATATTTGCATCTTTCACAAACATGTGATGTAACTCAAATAGGTTTGGAACCTTTGTTGTCTCCGTTTTTCTAGGAAATAGCGATTTTATAGTGGTTAGTCCACCAATTTAGGGAGTATTATGAAGTTTTACTAAATTAATTGACAAAAAATTAAAACGATACCCATGTACAATGAAAGATATTTTAATATACATTTATATAAATGTATAATGTGTTTAGAATTTTTAAAACAACACTAAAGATCGTAGACTTAAGTATAAAGAGCTTTTACCGAAAAATTCAATATTTTCGTAGGGGTTGTTAACCCATAGATTTTGAGAAAAATTGAAAAATATGAAAATATTGTTTTAATGCATATTTGCATCTTTCAAAAACATATGATGATAGTCAAAGAGGTTTGGAACCTTTGTTGTCTCCGTTTTTCTAGAAAATAGCGATTTTATAGTGGTTAGTCCACCAATTTAGAGAGTATTATGAAGTTTTACAAAATTAATTGAAAAAAAATTAAAACGATGCCCATGTACCATGAAAGAGAGTTTAATATACATTAATACAAATGAAAAATGTGTTTAGAAATTTTGAAACAACACTAAAGATCATAGGCTTCAGTATATAGAGCATTTACCAAAAAATTCAATATTTTCGTAGTGGTTAACCCATAGATTTTGAGAAAAATTCAAAAATATGAAAATATTTTTTAATGCATATTTGCATCCTTCACTAACATATAATGAAAATCAAAGAGGTTTGAAAACATTGTTAGTCTCCATTTTTCTAGAGAATATCGATTTTATAGTGGTTAGTCCACCAATTTAGGGAGTACTATGAAGTTTTACTAAATTAATTGACAAAAAAATAAAACTATGCCCACGTACCATGAAAGAGAGTTTAATATACATTAATACAAATGTATAATGTGCTTAGAAATTTTGAAACAACACTAAAAATCATAGGCTTCCGTTTATAGATCATTCACCGAAAATTTCAATATATTCGTAGGGGTTAACCCATAGATTTTGAGAAAATTCAAAAATATGAAAATACTGTTTTAATGCATAGTTGCATCCTTAACTAACAGATGGAATGTCAAAGAGGTTTGGAACTTTTGTTGTCTATGTTTCTCTAGAAAATAGCTATTTTATTGAGGTTAGTCCACCAATTTTGGGAATATTATGAAGTTTTACTAAATTAATTGACAAAAAATTAAAACGATGAACATGTACCATGAAAGAGAGTTTAATATACATTAATACAAATGTAGAATGTGTTTAGAAATTTTAAAACAACACCAAAGATCATAGGCTTCGGTATATAGAACATTTACCAAAAATTAAATATATTAAGTAGGGGTTGTTAACCCATAGATTTTGAGAAAAATTCAAAAATATGAAAATACTCTTTTAATGCATAGTTGCATCATTCACTAACATATGATGAAGGTCAAAGAGGTTTGGAACTTTTGTTGTCTCCGTTTCTCTAGAAAATAACGATTTTATAGTGGTTTGTCCACCAATTTAGGGAGTATTATGAAGTTTTACTAAATTAATTGACAAAAAATTAAAACGATGCCCATGTACCATGAAAGAGAGTTTAATATACATTTATATAAATGTATAATGTGTTTAGAAATTTTAAAATAACACTAAAGATCATAGACTTCAGCATAAAGGGCTTTTACCGAAAAATTCAATATTTTCGTAGGGTTTGTTAACCCATAGATTTTGAGAAAAATTGAAAAATAAGAAAATACTGTTTTAATGCATATTTGCATCTTTCACAAACATGTGATGTAACTCAAATAGGTTTGGAACCTTTGTTGTCTCCGTTTTTCTAGAAAATAGCGATTTTATAGTGGTTAGTCCACCAATTTAGGAGTATTATGAAGTTTTACTAAATTAATTGACAAAAATTAAAACGATACCCATGTACAATGAAAGATATTTTAATATACATTTATATAAATGTATAATGTGTTTAGAATTTTTAAAACAACACTAAAGATCGTAGACTTAAGTATAAAGAGCTTTTACCGAAAAATTCAATATTTTCGTAGGGGTTGTTAACCCATAGATTTTGAGAAAAATTGAAAAATATGAAAATACTGTTTTAATGCATATTTGCATCTTTCAAAAACATATGATGATAGTCAAAGAGGTTTGGAACCTTTGTTGTCTCCGTTTTTCTAGAAAATAGCGATTTTATAGTGGTTAGTCCACCAATTTAGGGAGTATTATGAAGTTTTACAAAATTAATTGACAAAAAATTAAAACGATGCCCATGTACCATGAAAGAGAGTTTAATATACATTAATACAAATGAAAAATGTGTTTAGAAATTTTGAAACAACACTAAAGATCATAGGCTTCAGTATATAGAGCATTTACCAAAAAATTCAATATTTTCGTAGGGGTTAACCCATAGATTTTGAGAAAAATTCAAAAATATGAAAATATTTTTTTAATGCATATTTGCATCCTTCACTAACATATAATGAAAATTAAAGAGGTTTGAAAACATTGTTAGTCTCCATTTTTCTAGAGAATATCGATTTTATAGTGGTTAGTCCACCAATTTAGGGAGTACTATGAAGTTTTACTAAATTAATTGACAAAAAAATAAAACTATGCCCATGTACCATGAAAGAGAGTTTAATATACATTAGTACAAATGTATAATGTGCTTAGAAATTTTGAAACAACACTAAAAATCATAGGCATCCGTTTATAGATCATTCACCGAAAATTTCAATATATTAAGTAGGGGTTAACCATAGATTTTGAGAAAAATTCAAAAATATGAAAATACTGTTTTAATGCATAGTTGCATCCTTAACTAACAGATGATGAATGTCAAAGAGGTTTGGAACTTTTGTTGTCTATGTTTCTCTAGAAAATAGCTATTTTATAGTGGTTAGTCCACCAATTTTGGGAATATTATGAAGTTTTACTAAATTAATTGACAAAAAATTAAAACGATGTCCATGTACCATGAAAGAGAGTTTAATATACATTAATACAAATGTAGAATGTGTTTAGAAATTTTAAAACAACACCAAAGATCATAGGCTTCGGTATATAGAGCATTTACCAAAAATTCAATATATTCGTAGGGGTGTAAACCCATAGATTTTGAGAAAATTTCAAAAATATGAAAATACTCTTTTAATGCATAGTTTCATCCTTCACTAACATATCATGAAGGTCAAAGAGGTTTGGAACTTTTGTTGTCTCCGTTTATCTAGAAAATAGCGATTTTATAGTGGTTAGTCCACCAATTTAGGGAATATTATGAAGTTTTACTAAATTAATTGACAAAAAATTAAAACGATGCCCATGTACCGTGAAAGAGAGTTTAATATACATTAATACAAATGTAGAATGTGTTTAGAAATTTTAAAACAACACTAAAGATCATAGGCTTCAGTATATAGAGCATTTACCAAAAATTCAATATTTTAAGTAGGGGTTAACCCATAGATTTTGAGAAAAATTCAAAAATATGAAAATATTTTTTTAATGCATATTTGCATCCTTCACTAACATATAATGAAAATTAAAGAGGTTTGAAAACATTGTTAGTCTCCATTTTTCTAGAGAATATCGATTTTATAGTGGTTAGTCCACCAATTTAGGGAGTACTATGAAGTTTTACTAAATTAATTGACAAAAAAATAAAACTATGCCCATGTACCATGAAAGAGAGTTTAATATACATTAGTACAAATGTATAATGTGCTTAGAAATTTTGAAACAACACTAAAAATCATAGGCATCCGTTTATAGATCATTCACCGAAAATTTCAATATATTCGTAGGGGTTAACCCATAGATTTTGAGAAAATTCAAAAATATGAAAATACTGTTTTAATGCATAGTTGCATCCTTAACTAACAGATGATGAATGTCAAAGAGGTTTGGAACTTTTGTTGTCTATGTTTCTCTAGAAAATAGCTATTTTATAGTGGTTAGTCCACCAATTTTGGGAATATTATGAAGTTTTACTAAATTAATTGACAAAAAATTAAAACGATGTCCATGTACCATGAAAGAGAGTTTAATATACATTAATACAAATGTAGAATGTGTTTAGAAATTTTAAAACAACACCAAAGATCATAGGCTTCGGTATATAGAGCATTTACCAAAAATTCAATATATTCGTAGGGGTGTAAACCCATAGATTTTGAGAAAATTTCAAAAATATGAAAATACTCTTTTAATGCATAGTTTCATCCTTCACTAACATATCATGAAGGTCAAAGAGGTTTGGAACTTTTGTTGTCTCCGTTTATCTAGAAAATAGCGATTTTATAGTGGTTAGTCCACCAATTTAGGGAATATTATGAAGTTTTACTAAATTAATTGACAAAAAATTAAAACGATGCCCATGTACCCTGAAAGAGAGTTTAATATACATTAATACAAATGTAGAATGTGTTTAGAAATTTTAAAACAACACTAAAGATCGTAGACTTCAGTATAAAGAGCTTTTACCGAAAAATTCAATATTTTCGTAGGGGTTGTTTACCCATAGAATTTGAGAAAAATTGAAAAATATGAAAATACTGTTTTAATGCATATTTGCATCTTTCACAAACATATGATGAAAGTCAAAGAGGTTTGGAACCTTTGTTGTCTCCGTTTTTCTAGAAAATAACGATTTTATAGTGGTTAGTCCACCAATTTAGGGAGTATTATGAAGTTTTACTAAATTAATTGACAAAAAATTAAAACGATACCCATGTACAATGAAAGATATTTTAATATACATTTATATAAATGTATAATGTGTTTAGAATTTTTAAAACAACAGTAAAGATCGTAGACTTAAGTATAAAGAGCTTTTACCGAAAAATTCAATATATTCGTAGGGGTGTAATATACATTAATACAAATGTTGAATGTGCTTAGAAATTTTGAAACAACACTAAAAATCATAGGCTTCCGTTTATAGAGCATTCACCGAAAATTTCAATATATTTCAAACCCATAGATTTTGAAAAAAATTCAAAAATATGAAAATTCTTTTTTTAATGCATAGTTGCTTCCTTCACTAACATATAATGAAGGTCAAAGGAGTTTGAAACCTTTGTTGTCTCCGTTTTTCTAGAGAATAGCAATTTTATAGTTGCCAGTCCACAAATTTAGGGAGTATTATGAAGTTTTACTAAATTAATTGACAAAAAAAATGATGCCCATGTACCTTGAAAGAGAGTTTAATATACATTAATAAAATTTAGAATGTCTTTAGAAATTTTGAAACAACACTAAAGATCATAGGCTTCAGTATATAGAGCATTTACCGAAAAATTCAATATATTCGTAGGGGTTAAAACCATAGATTTTGAAAAAAATTAAAAATATGAAAATATTGTTTTAATGAACAGTTGCATCCTTCCATGACATATGATGAAGGTCGAAGAGGTTTGGAAATTTTGTTGTCTCCGTTTCCCAAGAAAATAGAAATTTTATAGTGGTTAGTCCACCAATTTAAGGAGTATTATAAAGTTTTACTAAATTAATTGACAAAAAATTAAAACGATGCCCATTACCATGAAAGTGAGTTCAATATAAATTAATAAAAATGTAGAATGTGTTTAGAAATTTTAAAACTATACCAAAGATCATAGGTTTCAGTATTAGTGCATTTACCAAAGATCATAGGTTAACCCATAGATTTTGAGAAAAATTCAAAAATATGAAAATACTGTTTTAATGCATAGTTGCATCATTCACTAACATATGATAAAGGTCAAAGAGGTTTGGAACTTTTGTTGTCTCCGTTTCTCTAGAAAATAACGATTTTATAGTGGTTTGTCCGCCAATTTAGGGAGTATTATGAAGTTTTACTAAATTAATTGACAAAAAATTAAAATGATGCCAATGTACCATGAAAGAGAGTTTAATATGCATTAATACAAATGAGAATGTGTTTAGAAATTTTGAAACAACACTAAAGATCATAGGCTTCAGTATATAGAGCATTTACCAAAAAAATTAATATTTTCGTAGGGATTAACCCATATATTTTGAGAAAAATTCAAAAATATGAAATATTGTTTTAATGCATAGTTGCATCCTTCACTAACATATGATGAAAGTAAAAGAGGTTTGGAACCTTTGTTGTTTCCGTTTTTCTAGAGAATCGCGATTTTATAGTGGTTAGTCCACCAATTTAAGGAGTACTATGAAGTTTTACAAAATTAATTGGCAAAAAATTAAAACGATACCTATGTACCATGAACGAAAGTTTAATATACATTAATATAAATGTAAAATGTGTTTAGAAATTTTAAAACAACCTTAAAGATCATAGACTTCAGTATAAAGAGCTTTTACCGAAAAATTAATATTTTCGTAAGGGTTGTTAACCCATAGATTTTTAAAAGAATTCAAAAATATGAAAATACAGTTTTAATGCATATTTGCATCTTTCACCAACATATAATGAAAGTCAAAGAGGTTTGGAACCTTTGTTGTCTCCGTTTTTCTAGAAAATAGCGATTTTATAGTGGTTAGTCCGCCAATTTAGAGAGTATTACGAAGTTTAACTAAATTAATTGACAAAAAGTTAAAACGATGCCCATGTACCATGAAAGAGAGTTTAATATACATTAATACAAATGTAGAATGTGTTTAGAAATTTTGAAACAACACTAAAGATCATAGGCTTCAACCCATAGATTTTGAGAAAAATTCAAAAATATGAAAATTTTGTTTTAATGCATAATTGCATCATTCACTAACATATGATGAAGGTCAAACAGGTTTGAAACTTTTGTTGTCTCTGTTTCCATAGAGAATAGCGATTTTATAGTGGTTAGTGCACCAATTTAGGAGTATTATGAAGTTTTACTAAATTAATTGACAAAAATTAAAACGATGCTCATGTACCATGAAAGAGAGTTTAATATACATTAATACAAATGTAGAATGTGTTTAGAAATTTTAAAACAACACTAAAGATCATAAGATTCAGTATTAGAGCATTTACCGAAAAATTAATATTTTCGTAGGGTTGTTAACCCATAGATTTTAAAAGAATTCAAAAATATGAAAATACAGTTTTAATGCATATTTGCATCTTTCACCAACATATAATGAAAGTCAAAGAGGTTTGGAACCTTTGTTGTCTCCGTTTTTCTAGAAAATAGCGATTTTATAGTGGTTAGTCCGCCAATTTAGAGAGTATTACGAAGTTTAACTAAATTAATTGACAAAAAGTTAAAACGATGCCCATGTACCATGAAAGAGAGTTTAATATACATTAATACAAATGTAGAATGTGTTTAGAAATTTTGAAACAACACTAAAGATCATAGGCTTCAACCCATAGATTTTGAGAAAAATTCAAAAATATGAAAATTTTGTTTTAATGCATAATTGCATCATTCACTAACATATGATGAAGGTCAAACAGGTTTGAAACTTTTGTTGTCTCTGTTTCCATAGAGAATAGCGATTTTATAGTGGTTAGTGCACCAATTTAGGATTTATTATGAAGTTTTACTAAATTAATTGACAAAAAATTAAAACGATGCTCATGTACCATGAAAGAGATTTTAATATACATTAATACAAATGTCGAATATGTTTACAAATTTTGAAACAACACTAAAGATCATAAGATTCAGTATTAGAGCATTTACCGAAAAATTAAATATTTTCGTAGGGACCCATAGATTTTGAAAAAAATTAAAAAATATGAAAATACTGTTTTAATGCATAGTTTCATCCTTCACTAACATATGATGAAGATTAAAGAGGTTTGGAACCTTTTTTGTCTCCGTATCCCTAGAAAATAGTGATTTTATAGTGGTTAGTCCACCAATTTAGGGAGTATTATGAAGTTTTACTAAATTAATTGACAAAAAATTAAAACGATGCCCATGTACCATGAAAGAGAGTTTAATATACATTAATACAAATGTAGAATGTGTTTAGAAATATTGAAACAATACTAAAGATCATAGGCTTCAGTATATAGAGCATTTACCGAAAAATTCAATATATTCGTAGGGGTTGTTAACCCATAGATTTTGAAAAAAATTTAAAAATATGAAAATACTGTTTTAATGCATATTTGCATCTTTCACCAACATATGATGAAAGTCAAAGAGGTTTGGAACCTTTGTTGTCTCCTGTTTTTCTAGAGAATAACGATTTTATAGTGGTTAGTCCACCAATTTAGGAGTATTATGAAGTTTTACTAAATTAATTGACAAAAATTAAAACGATGCCCATGTACCATGAAAGAGAGTTTAATATACATTTATATAAATGTAGAATGTGTTTAGAAATTTTAAAACAACACTAAAGATCATAGACTTCAGTATAAAGAGCTTTTACGAAAAATTCAATATATTAAGTAGGGGTTGTTAACCCATAGATTTTGAAAAAAATTTAAAAATATGAAAATACTGTTTTAATGCATATTTGTATCTTTCACCAACATATGATGAAAGTCAAAGAGGTTTGGAACCTTTGTTGTCGCCGTTTTTCTAGAGAATAACGATTTTATAGTGGTTAGTCCACCAATTTAGGGAGTATTATGAAGTTTTACTAAATTAATTTACAAATAATTAAAACGATACCCATGTACAATGAAAGAGAGTTTAATATACATTTATATAAATGTAGAATGTGTTTAGAAATTTTAAAACAACACTAAAGATCATAGACTTCAGTATAAAGAGCTTTTACCGAAAAATTCAATATTTTCGTAGGGGTTGTTAACCCATAGATTTTGAGAAGAATTAAAAAATATGAAAATACTGTTTTATTGCATATTTGCATCTTTCACCAACATATTATGAAAGTCAAAGAGGTTTGTAACCTTTGTTGTCTCCTGTTTTTCTAGAGAATATCGATTTTATAGTGGTTTGTCCACCAATTTAGGGAGTCTTATGAAGTTTTACTAATTTAATTGACAAAAAATTAAAATGATACCCATGTACAATGAAAGAGAGTTTAATATACAATTATATAAATGTAGAATGTGTTTAGAAATTTTAAAACAACACTAAAGCTAATAGACTTCAAGATAAAGAGCTTTTACCTAAAAATTCAATATTTTCGTAGGGTTGTTAACCCATAGATTTTGAGAAGAATTAAAAAATATGAAAATACTGTTTTATTGCATATTTGCATCTTTCACCAACATATTATGAAAGTCAAAGAGGTTTGTAACCTTTGTTGTCTCCTGTTTTTCTAGAGAATATCGATTTTATAGTGGTTTGTCCACCAATTTAGGGAGTCTTATGAAGTTTTACTAATTTAATTGACAAAAAATTAAAATGATACCCATGTACAATGAAAGAGAGTTTAATATACAATTATATAAATGTAGAATGTGTTTAGAAATTTTAAAACAACACTAAAGCTAATAGACTTCAGTATAAAGAGCTTTTACCGAAAAATTCAATATTTTCGTAGGGGTTGTTAACCCATAGATTTTGAGAAAAATTCAAAAATATGAAAATACTGTTTTAATGCATATTTGCATCTTTCACCAACATATGATAAAAGTCAAAAAGGTTTGGAACCTTTGTTGTCTCCGTTTTTTTAGAAAATATCGATTTTATAGCGGTTAGTCCACCAATTTAGGGAGTATTATGAAGTTTTACTAAATTAATTGACAAAAAATTAAAACGATGCCTATGTACCATGAAAGAGAGTTTAATATACATTAATACAAATGTAGAATGTGTTTAGAAATTTTGAAACAACACTAAAGTTCATAGGCTTCAGTATATAGAGCATTTACCAAAAAATTCAATATATTCGTAGGGGTTCAACCCATAGATTTTGAGAAAAATTCAAAAATATAAAAATTATGTTTTAATGCATAGTTGCATCATTCACTAACATATGATGAAGGTCAAAGAGGTTTGGAACTTTTGTTGTCTCCGTTTTTTTAGAAAATATCGATTTTATAGCGGTTAGTCCACCAATTTAGGGAGTATTATGAAGTTTTACTAAATTAATTGACAAAAAATTAAAACGATGCCTATGTACCATGAAAGAGAGTTTAATATACATTAATACAAATGTAGAATGTGTTTAGAAATTTTGAAACAACACTAAAGTTCATAGGCTTCAGTATATAGAGCATTTACCAAAAAATTCAATATATTCGTAGGGGTTCAACCCATAGATTTTGAGAAAAATTCAAAAATATAAAAATTATGTTTTAATGCATAGTTGCATCATTCACTAACATATGATGAAGGTCAAAGAGGTTTGGAACTTTTGTTGTCTCCGTTTCCCTAGAGAATATCGATTTTATAGTGGTTAGTCCACCAATTTAGGATGTATTATGAAGTTTTACTAAATTAATTGACAAAAAATTAAAACGATTCTCATGTACCATGAAAGAGAGTTTAATATACATTAATACAAATGTCGAATATGTTTAGAAATTTTAAAACAACACTAAAGATCGTAGGCTTCAGTATTAGAGCATTTATCGAAAAATTCAATATTTTCGTAGGGGGGTTAACCCATAGATTTTGAGAAAAATTAAAAAATATGAAAATACTGTTTTAATGCATAGTTGCATCATTCACTAACATAAAGAGGTTTGAAACTTTTGTTGTCTCTGTTTCCATAGAGAATAGCGATTTTATAGTGGTTAGTCCACCAATTTAGGGAGTAATATGAAGTTTTACTAAATTAATTGACAAAAACTTAAAACGATGTCCATGTACCATGAAAGAGAGTTTAAGATACATTAATACAAATGTAGAATGTGTCTATAAATTTTAAAACAACACCAAAGATCATAGGCTTCAGTATTAGAGCATTTACCAAAAATTCAATATATTAAGTAGGGGTTCAACCCATAGATTTTGAGAAAAATTCAAAAATATAAAAATTATGTTTTAATGCATAGTTGCATCATTCACTAACATATGATGAAGGTCAAAGAGGTTTGGAACTTTTGTTGTCTCCGTTTCCCTAGAGAATATCGATTTTATAGTGGTTAGTCCACCAATTTAGGATGTATTATGAAGTTTTACTAAATTAATTGACAAAAAATTAAAACGATTCTCATGTACCATGAAAGAGAGTTTAATATACATTAATACAAATGTCGAATATGTTTAGAAATTTTAAAACAACACTAAAGATCGTAGGCTTCAGTATTAGAGCATTTATCGAAAAATTCAATATATTAAGTAGGGGTTCAACCCATAGATTTTGAGAAAAATTAAAAAATATGAAAATACTGTTTTAATGCATAGTTGCATCATTCACTAACATAAAGAGGTTTGAAACTTTTGTTGTCTCCGTATCCATATAAAATAGTGATTTTATAGTGGTTAGTCCACCAATTTAGGGAGTAATATGAAGTTTTACTAAATTAATTGACAAAAACTTAAAACGATGTCCATGTACCATGAAAGAGAGTTTAAGATACATTAATACAAATGTAGAATGTGTCTATAAATTTTAAAACAACACCAAAGATCATAGGCTTCAGTATTAGAGCATTTACCGAAAAAATCAATATTTTCGTAGGGGTTAACCCATAGATTTTGAGAAAAATTCAAAAATATGAAAATATTGTTTTAATGCATAGTTGCATCCTTCACTACCCACCTTGTGGGACGTTTCGGTATTACATGGTCTTGATTGATGCGTCCACGAGATGGTCGCATGTCTGTCTCCTGTCGACCCGCAACTTGGCGTTTGCGAGGTTGCTTGCTTAGATAATTCGATTACGAGCTCATTTTCCAGATTTTCCTTTAAAGATTATGCGTCTTGATAATGCTGGTGAGTTCACGTCCCAAGCGTTTAATGATTATTGTATGTCCATGGGGGTAACTGTGGAACACTCTGTCGCACATGTACATACACAGAACGGCTTAGCCGAATCATTTATAAAACACATACAGCTCATTGCTCGACCATTATTACTCATGAGGTCGAGATTTCCGGTCTCAGCATGGGGACACACTGTCCTTCACGCGGCCGAGCTCATACGCATCAGGCCATCTAGTGAACACAAATATTCCCCATCACAATTGCTTATGGGTCATGAGCCAGACATTTCCCATCTTAAGACATTCGGCTGTGTCGTTTATGTTCCAATTGCTCCACCACAGAGAACAAAGATGGGACCTCAAAAGAGGATGAGGATATATGTTGGATATGATTTTCCCATGATTATAAAATATCTTGAGCCAACTACGGGTGATTTGTTTAAGACCAGGTATGCGGATTGTCATTTTAATGAATCCGAACATCCAACATTAGGGGGAGAAAGCAGTAAACTGGTAAAAGAAATTACATGGAATCAAACATCCTTATCTTGGCAAGATCCTCGAACTCAAGAATGTGATTTAGAAGTTCAAAAGATAATCAATTTGCAAAAGTTAGCTAATCAATTGCCAGATTCCTTTGCTGACCCGAAAAGAGTGACTAAGTCATATATACCAGCTGCTAATGCACCAATTCGAATTGATGTTCAAGAAGGACACAATCAAGTTTCTACAGAGTCTAGACAACGTTTGAAACGTGGTAGGCCAATAGGTTCTAAAGATAAGAACCCTCGGAAAACAAAGAAAGGTGCAGAAAATGTAACCGAGGGTAATGATATCTGAGACACGGCCGCGGCTGATCCGAAAACCCGAGACATAGCCATGGTCGAGCCTAAGGCCCTAGACGCGGCCGGTCCTGATGTACCAAACAATGATTCTTGGGACGCCAAGATTCATGGTACTGAAGTTCCTGATAATGATGAGATCTCAATAAACTATGTCTTGTCTGGGATACAATGGAACAGAAAGAATGTCGACATTGATGATATATTTGCATACAAGGTAGCAATTGAACTTATGGATCTAAACGAGGATCAAGAACCCACGTCCATTTATGAGTGCACTCAACGATCAGATTGGATCAAATGGAAAAAAGCTATAAACGTGGAGTTAAAGTCTTTGAAGAAGAGAGGTGTTTTCAGTCCTATAATCCGAACACCATATGATGTAAAACCAGTGGGATACAAATGGGTCTTTGTGAGGAAAAGAAATGAACATGGTGAAGTCGTGAGATATAAAGCACGGCTTGTTGCACAAGGATTCTCACAGAGACCAGGAATCGATTATGAGGAAACATATTCCCCTGTGGTGGCCGTAAGAGAAAACTTAGACTTGCGGTTAATGGATGTAGTAACTGCATACTGATATGGTCCACTGGATAATGAAATTTATATGAAAGTCCCAGAGGGTATTGAATTGAAAAACAAAGAGAGTTCTCGAGAACAACATTGTATAAAGTTGAATAAATCTCTTTATGGATTGAAACAATCAGGTCGAATGTGGTACAATAGACTAAGTGAGTACCTAGTGAAAGATGGATATAGAAATGATCCGATCAGTCCCTGCATATTCATAAAGAAATTCGACAATAAGGGCTTTGTGATCATAGCAGTATATGTTGATGATCTGAATATCCTAGGAACCTCTGGAGAGATTTCCCAAACAGTTGAATATCTTAAGAAAGAATTCGAAATGAAAGATCTAGGAAAAATGAAATTATGTTTGGGATTACAACTTAAGTACATTAATGATGGAATTCGTGTGCATCAAATGACATATACAGAAAAGGTACTCAAGAGATTTAACATGGCCGACTCACACCCTTTATCCAGCCCCATGGTCGTGAGGTCCCTCGGCCTGGACACTGACCCGTTCCGTACCAAGATGGACGATGAAGATGTCCTTGGTCCCGAAGTGCCATATCTCAGTGCCATAGGAGCTTTAATGTATTTGGCAAGTCACACACGGCCTGATATATGTTTTGCCATGAATCTATTGTCTAGATTTAGCTCTTGTCCGACCCAAAGGCACTGGAACGGGATTAAACATGTTCTTTGTTACCTGCAAGGAACGAAAGACTTGGGTCTATTTTATACTAATCAAAACAAAGAAGGTTTAGTTGGTTTTGCTGATGCAGGTTATCTATCAGATCTACACAATGCTCGATCACAGACAGGTTATGTCTTTACACATGGAGGTACGGCCATATCATCGCGTTCCATGAAGCAGACGATCGCGGCCACTTCATCAAACCATTCGGAGATCTTGGCCATTCATGAGGCCAGCCGCGAGGTCGTATGGTTGAGATCGATGACCCAGCATGTACGAGCTGATTGTGGGATGACCGAGAGCAAGGACCAACCGACCGTGATACATGAGGACAATGCAGCTTGCATTGCTCAGCTCAAGGATGGCTACATCAAAGGAGATAGAACGAAGCACATCTTGCCTAAGTTCTTCTTCACACACGATCTACAGAAAGCTGGCGAGGTCCAAGTGGTCCAAGTACGTTCCAGCGACAACTCAGCCGACCTGTTCACCAAATCACTTCCTACCTGCACGTTCAGGAAGCTTACGTATCAGATTGGGATACGTAGACTGAAAGACTTTCAGTGATGTTCAGAACAGGGGGAGTAATACGTGTTGTACTCTTTTTCCTTCACCATAGTTTTGTCCCGCTGGATTTTTCTGGTAAGGTTTTAATGAGACAACATCTAAAGCGTATTACAATCCATGTATGGTTATGGCATCCAAGGGGGAGTGTTATAAATCATTATTGTGGATGTTCATAACCGGCCCAGCCCATACTAGAGAGAGAGAGTCTGCGCCCTAGAGAGAGAGAGAGAGCCGGCGGCTGAGGAAAGTGAGAAACCCTAGTTTACTTTTCCTTATGTGTTTATGATTTGTACTATTTCCTTTTCTATTCTTTCCTTTTCTCTCATGTAATTGACATATAAAAGGTCACCTTATGTTATGATTAATAATAATAACTTACAGATTCTAATCCTTAAGTTTACAACAAATAGTGGAAATTTGTGATATTTTCCTCCTTTTTTTCGTTTCTCAATGATTTTTTTTTATCATTGGTTTGTCATATAATTTGTTTTACAGCCTTTTGTGGTTGTTGCGTTAAGTGAATGTAATTTATTTTTCATTATTTATGAATGCTTAGTACTAAGTGGAGGAGTCACTGGAGTGTTAATGAATTCGCATTTGTTGAAAACGGGGCCTTCTCGGCCCAATTATGTTTACGTACGTCTGTGGTTACCCATCCAAATACACCGGAAATGTAGGGCCAGCTAATACATTGTGATACGATGACTATAGTCTTAAAGCCCAGACAAAATGAATAACTGAATAATCTTTACTAATATCAATGATTATTTCAATAGTAATCATACCATCAAAATGTCAAACATTTAATTAATCTACTAGAATAATCAACTTTTAATATCCAAATCCTGTCAGAGAAACCATTGTATACAAAGGAGGAGAGACCTCTATGCCAACGTTACGTATGAGCATGAACACATAAAAACAAATGTTAACAAACTCTACAAGATCTTAATCAAAGAAGATTGTGCAAGCTTCTTCACTTCTCAGCGTGGCCATCTACGTGTAGTGGAGATGAAGTGGTACCCTGTGCAAAAAACTACACAGAAGGCGAAAAAATAAAGTGTCTGCGCGGATTTTTTTTCTTTTATTTTCCCAACAAAATAAAAAGGAAAATAATATTTAAAAGAAATATCTGGAAAATTTTTGAAAAGGAAATTGTTACCGTTTCCGACCGTTGACACTTTTCTTGTATTTTGGTCTCACACTCTCACTCTCACTTCACACTCTCTCACTCTCACCCACTCCAATCTCTCACTCTCTCAGTTTTGTCTAATCGGAGAAGTTTATTTATGTCTCGGAAGCTTTCATCGCCTCAGGTCTAACGAAGACAATGCGTCGGTGATGGAAGCTTTCATCGCCTCCTCCGATCACTCTTTTCTTTGCCCTCAACCTCCTCTCCAGGAACGACTCCAAGCTTTAATTGAAGGAGCAATGAGAAAGCTCCACGACTTCGTTGGAGAAGAAGAGAGGACGAAGAAAACAGAGCCCAGTTAGTGCGGCGGCGGAGCAAGAGCATCGAAAGAGAACTCAACTCTCCGATCTGATCTCCGGAGGAGGGACAATCAACGGTGGCCGACCAAGCAGTAGATGAAGATTGTCGCAGAAAACGGCGTCGTTGAGCTTGGTTCGTTTGAGATTATACATCAAAGCTCAAATCTTGTTGATAAAGTCAACAGCTTTCTCGGTTTCGACAATTGTGGTGGAGGTGAATCGGGTTCTTGGACGTTTGGTTTCAGACAAGCAAGAAGAGATGTTTGGTTTCAGACAGGGAGGAAGAGATGATGCTGTCTTGGGTATGATCTCTTATCTTCTCTCTCTCCTAATATCATATTTTTCCAAAGTTTTTATTTCCTTTCTTAAAAGTTTTTGATGAAAAGTTACTTTATGTTTACCTTTTAAATTTTTACTAGATTTTGATGGTACCCAAAGAACAACAACGGTCATCATCATCAACCTGGGACGGCAATCTTCACCAAAACTGGCCTCTTGGTATGATCTCTTATCTACTCTTTTTTTTCTTTTCCGAAGTTTTTATTTTTTCTTTCTTAAAAGTCTTTGATGAAAAGTATTCTTTTGGTATGATCTCTTATCTTCTCTTTTTTTCTTTTCAGAAGTTTTTATTTTTTCTTTCTTAAAAGTTTTTGATGAAAAGTATTCTTTTATGTTTACCTTAAAATTTTATACTTTCAAACTCGTTTGGAAAAATTATGTATTACATGATTGATTATATTAAGCTTAAGTGTAATTGTATAATGTGTGAACACTAATAAAACATGGTATCCTGTCAATATCTTATTGATCGTTAGAGATTAGCATGTTTGTTTTGATTTCACAATTATCTTCACTTGGTTTACTAATTGATCTAATAATATCTAATTTCTCATTTCTTTTATTTTCTATTTATTTTTCTTTTTAAAAGTTTTTGATGAAAAGTATTTGAGATAAAATTTATAATTTCACTCTTTTGGAGAAACTATGTATATGATTATTGATTCTGTAACTTAAGTGTAATTATATAATGTGTGAATACTAATCAAACGTGATATCCCGTCTATTAAATTTCATTGATCGTTAGAGATATAATATATTTGTTTTGATTTTTACGCTAGTTATTTTTCAAAGAAAAACTTTTCATCAAAAATTTTAGGAAAAGTAATATTTTGATAAATTTTTCTTCACCTACGTATACATTAAAATTTTATACTTTTATATATTTTAACGTTTTTGGAAAAATTATGGATTAATAATATTAATATAAAAACTTTAATCCAAAAAACTCAGAACTAAATGCCTAAACATAAAAACAAACAAACCCTAGACCCTAATCCAAAGCATTATTCTAAGCCAAACCCTAAACCCAACCTAAACTATAATCCTAAACGCTAAATCCTATCTAACCCTAAACCCTACATAAACCTAAACCTAACCTTAAACCCTATCTAACCCTAAACCCTACATAAACCTAACCCTAATCCCTAAATCCTTCCTACTACCTAAACCCTACCTAACCCAAAACCCAAAACCCTACCTAACCCTAAACCCTACCTAACCCAAAACCCTACCTAACCCTAAGCCCTACCTAACCCTAAACCCTACCCAACCCTAAACCCTATCTAACCCTAAACCCTACCCAACCCTAAACCCCACCCAACCCTAAACCGATCTAACCCTAAAACCTGCCTAAACCCTAAACCCTACCCAACCCTAAACCCTGCCTAACCCTACCTAAACCCTACCTACCTAACCCTAAACCCTACCCAACCCTAAACCCTACCCAACCCTATCTAACCCTAAACCCTATCTAACCCTAAACCCTCCCAAACACTAAACCCCACCTAACCCTAAACCCTATCTAACCCTAAAACCTGCCTAAACCTGACCCTAAACCCTATCTAAACCTAAACCCTGCCTACACCTAAACCCTACCTAACCCTAAACCCTGCCTAACCCTAACCCTAAACCCGATCTAACGCAAAACCCTACCTAACCCTAAGCCCTACCCAACCCTAAACCCTACCTAACCCTAAACCCTACCTAACCCTAAACCCTCCCTAAACTACCCAACCCAAAACCCTCTATCTAACCCTAAACCCTATCTAACCCTAAACCCTACCTAACCCTAAACCCTAAACCCTACCTAACCCTAAACCCTGCCTACACCTAACCCTCTATCTAAACCCTAACCCTACCTAAACCCTAAACCCTACCTAACCCTAAACCCTGCCTAACCCTAACCCTACCTAACCCTAAACCCTCCCAAAACCTAAACCCTACCTAACCCTAAACCCTGCTTCCACCTAACCCTAAACCCTACCTAACCCTAAACCCTGCCTTAACCTAACCTAAAACCCTACCTATACCGTTCTAAATCCCATCTAGCCCTAAAAACTCTAACAACCCTAAACACTAAACAATAATCTCAAAACTTAAAGATAAAAAAATTATCTGGATGATGTTATATTTTGATAATTTTAATGTTGTTTTGATATTCAAATAACAAATTACATAGCGGAGTATAAATCTTACATCCATTATTTTAATTGCCAAAATATTTTGAAAGTTGTATCTTATGAATAAAAAAGGTAATTTATATTATAATAACATTAAATTTTGTTAAAATAGAATGAAAAACTATTATCATAAATAAATAAAGAATTTTGATGAAAATTGAAAATTTTCGAATCAATAACAATTAATTAGTAATATTTCAAAAACCCGTAAACTATTTTAGTAGTAGAATCTCAAAAAAAAAAAAATTAAAGTTCTCCAACATTTATTTGCCAATAATAACCATCCTTAATTCTTTGCTCATTCAAAAAAAATTTACTCTTTACATAAATTGGAAACAAGTTTTGTTTTTGACTAGAGACCCTAGTTTAAATTATACCACTAAATATTTTAATATTTAATTGTTCAGAAATAACAAGTTAATGTTCTTAAAACAAAGTATGTTTTATATACACTAAACTTAATAACCCAACAGTTTTATTAAGTGATAAATTTTTTTTTTGGTTTTATCGACAATGAAACTATATTATTTATAGACCGTAATGCCAAAATGTCATTCCACATGTACTATTGGACAATTAATTCCGTATTAACTTCCTAGTAAATAACTTAAACTAGAACTTCACTCGCGCCCCCGCGCAGGTGTTTGATTTAACTTGTGTTCAACGTAAACTCATAAACCACTGGTTTTATAAAAAAAATTCATGTATATTTTTTTTATGTTTTGATTGACATACAAAGTAGAATAGGTTATATTTTAATACAAATTTATGACAATAATTTTTTTATTTGTACATAATATTATATTAAAAATATATAATATTAACTTGTTGTTTTTATTGTTAATTTATTTTAAAATGAAACAATATACTAATTTTTTTAATTTTTGCATTACTTTTCTATGAATTATTATTAATTTTATGATATTTTGTTTTTTTTTGAAAATTAAACTCTTGAAATTTTTATATTTGGCTAAACTATATAAAGTAAAACTATATTAAAAATTGTTTTATATAATATATACTATATATTTCAGTTTGTGTTAGCTTCCTCTGATACAAACGAGTTAGTTAATATTCGTACGATATTAATAATGGTCAATATATAATATCGACTTGGTTAGATAAGCTTTGGAATTGTAATTAATTAATTTAAATTTATTTTAAATGTTGTGGCAGAATCTGTAAATAAAAAAAATACAAAAATGAAGTACTTGATTTACTGTAAATGCAATGGCTAAAAGTGTAAATTAAAATAAACACATTTTTTTATACTGCTATTTATGTTTCCAAACAGTACCAAAACCAAAAAGTATTCAGTTTTAATAATATAGATCTATAGATGCTGAGTGAATAACTTGATTTATTTATCGCTCAAATAATAACTCAAAAGCATGATCCTGTAAAATCGCTCGTCAAGTACCACCTATACTTGTGGGGAATGTTGAACAAGTAGGTTGCTCCCTGGCTTGAGATGGAACGTGCGAGTACTAATAATGGCAACGGTCTTGCCTTCGATTTCATTCTTGGTTAAATAGTCTCTGAGATAGTTCATGTAAGAACTACTAGGATTGTGTTGACCCACAGACCTTACATTGAAAAAAGCTCATGGAACCTCTACTTGAGCAAGACTGCACCAACCTACATCAATGGTGGGAAGATTAGACACCATTGTTACTCAGTCTCGCCTTTCCTTTTGTCTTCTTATCTTCCTTTCTTTCTTTTGTGTGTGTGTGTGTGTGTCTGTCTTTGTCACTAGTTGTAATGGCTTCGCCTTCTCAGTGTTGCCATAGTTGGTCCTTTGGCCACCACATCTCCTGGCCAAAAGCTCCTATAACTAAATAAGAAGCTGCGTGTTTGTTTTATTATAACGACTTTACGAACCTAAATGTAGAGGAATACACATTTAAGGATTGGGTAAACATAATATTACGATTAATTATTACAAATCAAATACAGCCACTATAACCCATAGAAAAATATGTTAATGCATAGTTACATCCTTCACTAACATATGATGAAGGTCAAAGAGGTTTGGAACTTTTGTTGTCTCCGTTTCCCTAGAAAATTGCGATTTTATAGTGGCTAGTCCACCAATTTAGGGAGTAAGTTTTACTAAATTAATTGACAAAAAAATTAAAACGATGTCCATGTACCATGAAAGAGAGTTTAATATACATTAATAAAATTGTAGAATGTGTTTATAAATTTTGAAACAACACTAAAGATCATATGCTTCAGTATATAGAGCATTTACCAAAAAATTCAATATTTTCGTATGGGTTAAACCCATAGATTTTGAGAAAATTTCAAAAATATGAAAATACTTTTTTAATCCATAGTTGCATCTTTCACTAACATATGATGAAGGTCAAAGAGGTTTGGAACTTTTGTTGTATCCGTTTCTCTAGAAAATAGCGATTTTATAGTGGTTAGTCCACCAATTTAAGGAGTATTAGGAAGTTTTACCAAATTAATTGACAAAAAAAATAAAACGATACCCATGTACAATGAAAGAGACTTTAATATACATTAATACAAATGTAGAATGTGTTTATAAATTTTGAAACAACACTAAAGATCATAGGCTTCAGCATATAGAGCAGTTACCGAAAAATTCAATATATTCGTAGGACCCATAGATTTTGAGAAAAATTAAAAAATGTAAAAATACTGTTGTAATGCATAGTTTCATGATTCACTAACATATGATGAAGGTTAAAGAGGTTTGGAACTTTTATTGTCCCTGTTTCCCTAGAAAATAGCGATTTTATAGTGGTTCGTCCACCAATTTAGGGAGTATTATGAAGTTTTACTAAATTAATTGACAAAAAATTAAAACGATGCCCTTGTGCCATGAAAGAGAGTTTAATATACATTAATACAAATGTAGAATATGTTTAGAAATTTTAAAACAACACCAAAGATCATAGGCTTCAGTATTAGAGCATTTACCAAAAATTCAATATATTCAGTAGGACCCATAGATTTTGAGAAAAATTAAAAATGTAAAAATACTGTTGTAATGCATAGTTTCATGATTCACTAACATATGATGAAGGTTAAAGAGGTTTGGAACTTTTATTGTCCCTGTTTCCTAGAAAATAGCGATTTTATAGTGGTTAGATCCACCAATTTAGGGAGTATTATGAAGTTTTACTAAATTAATTGACAAAAAATTAAAAGCGATGCCCTTGTGCCATGAAAGAGAGTTTAATATACATTAATACAAATGTAGAATATGTTTAGAAATTTTAAAACAACACCAAAGATCATAGGCTTCAGTATATAGAGCATTTACCTAAAAATTCAATATATTCGTAGGACCCATAGATTTTGAGAAAAATTAAAAAATGTAAAAATACTGTTGTAATGCATAGTTTCATGATTCACTAACATATGATGAAGGTTAAAGAGGTTTGGAACTTTTATTGTCCCTGTTTCCCTAGAAAATAGCGATTTTATAGTGGTTCGTCCACCAATTTAGGGAGTATTATGAAGTTTTACTAAATTAATTGACAAAAAATTAAAACGATGCCCTTGTGCCATGAAAGAGAGTTTAATATACATTAATACAAATGTAGAATATGTTTAGAAATTTTAAAACAACACCAAAGATCATAGGCTTCAGTATTAGAGCATTTACCGAAAAAATCTATATATTCGTAGGGGACCGAAAAATTCAATATATTCGTAGGACCCATAGATTTTGAGAAAAATTCAAAAATATAAAAATACTGTTGTAATGCATAGTTTCATCATTCACTAACATATGATGAAGGTTAAAGAGTTTTGGAACTTTTGTTATCTCCGTTTCCCTAGTAAATAACGATTATATAGTGGTTAGTCCACCAATTTAGGGAGTATTATAAAGTTTTACTAAATTAATTGACAAAAAAATTAAAAAGATGTCCATGTACCATGAGATAGAGTTAAATATACATTAATACAAATGGAGAATGTGTTTAGAAATTTTGAAAAAACACTAAAGATCATAGGCTTCAGTAGATAGAACATTTACCAAAAAAATCAATATATTCGTAGGGGTTAACCCTTAGATGTTGAGGAAAAATTCAAAAATATGAAAATACTGTTTTAATGCATAGTTGCATCCTTCACTAACATATGATAAAGGTCAAAGAGGTTTGAAACTTTTATTGTCTCCATTTCCTAGAAAATAACGATTTTATAGTGGTTAGTCCACCAATTTAGGGAGTATTATAAAGTTTTACTAAATTAATTGACAAAAAATTAAAAAGATGTCCATGTACCATGAGATAGAGTTAAATATACATTAATACAAATGGAGAATGTGTTTAGAAATTTTGAAAAAACACTAAAGATCATAGGCTTCAGTAGATAGAACATTTACCAAAAAAATCAATATATTCGTAGGGGTTAACCCTTAGATGTTGAGGAAAAATTCAAAAATATGAAAATACTGTTTTAATGCATAGTTGCATCCTTCACTAACATATGATAAAGGTCAAAGAGGTTTGAAACTTTTATTGTCTCCATTTCCCTAGAAAATAACGATTTTATAGTGGTTAGTCCACCAATTTAGGGAGTATTATGAGGTTTTACTAAATTAATTGACCAAAAAATTAAAACGATGTCCATGTACCATGAAAGAGAGTTTAATATACATTAATACAAATGTAGAATTTGTTTGGATAATATTATGAAGTTTTACTAAATTAATTGACAAAAATATTTTAACGATGCCCATGTACTATGAAAGAGAGTTTAATATACATTAATACAAATGTAGAATATGTTTAGAAATTTTGAAACAACAATAAAGATCATAGGCTTCAGTATATAGAGCATTTACCGAAAAATTCAATATATTCTTAGGACCCATAGATTTTGAGAAAAATTAAAAAATGTAAAAATATTGTTGTAATGCATAGTTTCATAATTCACTAACATATGATGAAGTTTAAAGAGGTTTGGAACTTTTATTGTCCATGTTTCCTAGAAAATAGCAATTTTATAGTGGTTCATCCACCAATTTAGGAGTATTATGAAGTTTTACTAAATTAATTGACAAAAAATTAAAAAGATGTCCATGTACCATGAGATAGAGTTAAATATACATTAATACAAATGGAGAATGTGTTTAGAAATTTTGAAAAACACTAAAGATCATAGGCTTGATATTAGAGCATTTACCAAAAAATCAATATATTAGTAGGGGTTAACCCTTAGATGTTGAGGAAAAATTCAAAAATATGAAAATACTGTTTTAATGCATAGTTGCATCCTTCACTAACATATGATAAAGGTCAAAGAGGTTTGAAACTTTTATTGTCTCCATTTCCCTAGAAAATAACGATTTTATAGTGGTTAGTCCACCAATTTAGGGAGTATTATGAGGTTTTACTAAATTAATTGACCAAAAAATTAAAACGATGTCCATGTACCATGAAAGAGAGTTTAATATACATTAATACAAATGTAGAATTTGTTTGGATAATATTATGAAGTTTTACTAAATTAATTGACAAAAATATTTTAACGATGCCCATGTACTATGAAAGAGAGTTTAATATACATTAATACAAATGTAGAATATGTTTAGAAATTTTGAAACAACAATAAAGATCATAGGCTTCAGTATATAGAGCATTTACCGAAAAATTCAATATATTCTTAGGACCCATAGATTTTGAGAAAAATTAAAAAATGTAAAAATATTGTTGTAATGCATAGTTTCATAATTCACTAACATATGATGAAGTTTAAAGAGGTTTGGAACTTTTATTGTCCATGTTTCCCTAGAAAATAGCAATTTTATAGTGGTTCATCCACCAATTTAGGGAGTATTATGAAGTTTTACTAAATTAATTGACAAAAAATTAAAACGATGCCCTTGTGCCATGAAAGAGAGTTTAATATACATTAATACAAATGTAGAATTTGTTTAGAAATTTTAAAACAACACCAAAGATCATAGGCTTCAGTATTAGAGCATTTACCGAAAAAATCTTTATATTCGTAGGGGTTTGTTTACCCATAGATTTTGAGAAAAATTCAAAAATATGAAAATTCTGTTTTAATGCATAGTTGCATCCTTCCCTAAATATGATGAAGGTCAAAGAAGTTTGGAACCTTTGTTGTCTCCGAATTTATAGTGGTTTGTCCACCAATTTACGGAGTATTATGAAGTTTTACTAAATTAATTGACAAAAAACTAAAATGATGCCCTTGTGCCATGAAAGAGAGTTTAATATAAATTAATACAAATGTAGAATGTGTTTAGAAATTTTAAAACAACACCAAAGATCATAGGCTTCAGTATATAGAGCATTTACCGAAAAATTCAATATATTCGTAGGAGGGGTTAACCCATAGATTTTGAAAAAAATTCAAAAATATGAAAATTCTATTTTAATGCATAGTTCCATCCTTCGCTAACATATGATGAAGGTCAAAGAAGTTTGGAACCTTTGTTGCCTCCGATTTTCTTGATAATAGCGATTTTATAGTGGTTAGTCCACCAATTTAGGGAGTATTATGAATTTTACTAAATTAATTGACAAAATATTAAAATGATGCCCATGTACCATGAAATAGAGTTTAATATACATTAATACAAATGTAGAATTTGTTTGGAAATTTTAAAACAACACCAAAGATCATAGGCTTCAGTATATAGAGCATTTACCGAAAAATTCAATATATTCGTAGGAGGGGTTAACCCATAGATTTTGAAAAAAATTCAAAAATATGAAAATTCTATTTTAATGCATAGTTCCATCCTTAGCTAACATATGATGAAGGTCAAAGAAGTTTGGAACCTTTGTTGCCTCGATTTTCTTGATAATAGCGATTTTATAGTGGTTAGTCCACCAATTTAGGGAGTATTATGAATTTTACTAAATTAATTGACAAAATATTAAAATGATGCCCATGTACCATGAAATAGAGTTTAATATACATTAATACAAATGTAGAATTTGTTTGGAAATTTTAAAACAACACCAAAGATCATAGGCTTCAATATTAGAGCATTTCTTGAAAAATTCAATATTTTCGTAGGGGGAGTTAACCCATAGATTTTGATAAAAATTCAAAGATATGAAAATGTTGTTTTAATGCATAGTTGCATCCTACACTAACATATGATAAAGGTCAAAGAGGTTTGGAACTTTTGTTGTCTTTGTTTCCTTAGAAAATAACGATTTTATAGTGGTTTGTCCACCATTTTAGGAAGTATTATGATGTTTTACTAAATTAATTGACAAAAAATTAAAACGATGCCCATGTACCATGAAATAGAGTTTAGTATACATTAATACAAATGTAGAATGTGTTTAGAAATTTTGAAACAACACTAAAGATCATATGCTTCAGTGTATAGAGCATTTACCGAAACATTCAATATATTCGTAGGGGTTAACACATAGATTTTGATAAAATTTCAAAAAATATGACAATATTATTTCAATGCATAGTTGCATTATGTACTAATATATGATGATGGTCAAAGAGGTTTGGAACAATTTTTGTCTCAATTTCTCTAGATAATAGCGATTTTATAATGGCTAGTCCCTTAATTTAGAGAGTATATGAAGTTTTACTAAATTAAATTATAAAAAATTATAATGATTCCCATATGCCATGAAAAAGAGCTCAAAATACATTAATACAAATGTAGAAAGCGGTTAGAAATTTTAAAACAACACTAAAGAGTATAGGCTTTAGTATATAAAACATTTACCAAAAACTCAATATTTTCGTTGGGGGTTAGGTACACATGGATTTTGAGAAAATTTCAAAAAATACGACAATATTTTTTAATGTATAATTGCATCATGTACTAATATATCATGATGGTCAAAGAGGTTTGGAACATTTTTTGTCTCCATTTCTCTAGATAATAGCGATTTTATAATGGTTATTCCCCCAATTTAGGGAGTATATGAAGTTTTACCAAATTAAATTATAAAAACAATTGAACTATGCTCATTTACCATGAAAAAAAGTTTAGCATACATTAATACAAATGTAGAATATGGTTAAAATTTTAAAACAACACTAAAGATTATAGGCTTCAGTATATAAAACATTTACCAAAATCTCAATATTTTCGTTTGGGTTAACACTTTGATTTTGATAAAATTTCAAAAATTACGACAATATTTTTTTAATGCATAGTTGCATCCTGCATTAATACATGATGATGTTCAAAGAGGTTTGAAGCCTTTGTCGTCTCCGTTTTCAAGAAAATAGTGATTTTATAGTGGTTATTCCTTCGATTTAGGTAGTATTATGAATATTTAATGAATTAATTTATAACAAAATTATAACAATTCCAATACACCATGAAAAAAAAACCAAAAATACATTAACACAAATGTAGAATGTGGTTAGAAATTTTAAAACAACACTAAAGATTATAGGTTTCAATATATAAAACATTTACCAAAAACTCAATATTTTCGTAGGGTTTTGAGAAAATTTAACACTATTGTTTAATACAAGGATTTTGAGAAAATTTCAAAAAATATGACAATATTGTTTTAATGCATAGTTGCATCATGAACTAACATATGATAATGTTCAAAGAGGTATGGAGCCTTTGTTGTCTCCATTTTTCAAGAAAATAGTGATTTTATAGTGGTTATTTTATCGATTTAGGGAGTATTATGAAGTATTACTAAATTAATTGATAAACAAATTATAACGATTCCCATATACCATGAAAAAGAGCTTAAAATACATTAATACAAATGTAGAATATGGTTGGAAATTTTGAAACAACACTAAAGATTATAGGCTTCAGTATATAAAAGATTTACCAAAAACTCAATATTTTCGTAGGGGTTAACACATGGATTTTGAGAAAATTTCAAAAAATATGACAATATTGTTTTAATGCATAGTTGCATCCTGAACTAACATATGATGATGTTCAAAGAGGTATGGAGCCTTAGTTGTCTTTATTTTTCAAGAGAACGGCTATTTTATAATGGTTAGTCCACTAATTTAGGGAGTATATAAAGTTTTACTAAATTAATTTATAAAAACAATTGAACGATGCTCATTTACCATGAAAAAAATATTAGCATACATTAATATAAATGTAGAATATGGTTAGAAATTTTAAAACAACACTCAAGATTATAGGCTTCAGTATATAAAGTATTTACCAAAACTAATATTTTCAGTAGGGGTTAACACATGGATTTTGAGAAAATTTCAAAAATATGACAATATTGTTTTAATGCATAGTTGCATCCTGAACTAACATATGATGATGTTCAAAGAGGTATGGAGCCTTAGTTGTCTTTATTTTTCAAGAGAACGGCTATTTTATAATGGTTAGTCCACTAATTTAGGGAGTATATAAAGTTTTACTAAATTAATTTATAAAACAATTGAGCGATGCTCATTTACCATGAAAAAATATTAGCATACATTAATATAAATGTAGAATATGGTTAGAAATTTTAAAACAACACTCAAGATTATAGGCTTCAGTATATAAAGTATTTACCAAAAACTAATATTTTCGTAGGGGTTAACACATAGATTTTGAGAAAATTTCAAAAAATACGACAATATTGTTTTAATGCATAGTTGCATCCTGCACTAACATATGATGATGTTCAAAGAGGTTTGGAGCCTTTGTTGTCTCTTTTTTTCAAGAAAATAGTGATTTTATAATGGTTATTCCATCGATTCAGGGAGTATTATGAAGTTTTATTAAATTAATTGATAAAAAATTATAACGATTCCCATATACCATGAAAAGAGCTTAAAATACATTAATACAAATGTAGAATGTGGTTAGAAATTTTGAAACAACACTAAAGATTATAGGTTTCAGTATATAAAACATTTACCAAAACTCAATATGTTAGTGCAGGATGCAACTAAAATACATTAATACAAATGCAGAATATGGTTACAAATTTTAAAACAACACTAAAGATTATAGGCTTCAGTATATAAAGTATTTACCAAAACTCAATATTTTCGTTGGGATTAACAAATAGACTTTGAGAAAATTTCAAAAATATGACAATATTGTTTTAATGCATATTTGCATCCTTCACTAACATACGATGATGTTCAAAGAGGTATGGAGCCTTTGTTATCTCCACTTTTCTAGAGAATGGCGATTTTATAATGATTAATCCACTAATTTAGGAGTATATGAAGTTTTACTAAATTAAATTATAAAACAATGGAGCGATGCTCGTTTACCCTAAAAAGAGTTTAGCATACATTAATACAAATGTAGAATATGGTTAGAAATTTTAGATTTTGTAGGGGACACATAGATTTTGAGAAAATTTCAAAAATACGACAATATTTTTTAATGCATAGTTGCATCATACACTAACATATGATGATGTTTAAAGAGGTTTGGAACTTTTGTTTTCTCTGTTTTTCAAAAATAGTGATTTTATAGTGGTTATTCCAACAATTTAGGAAGTATTATGAAGTTTTACTAAATTAATTGATAAAAAATTATAACGATTCCCATATACCATGAAAAGAGCTTAAAATACATTAATAGAAATGTGGAATGTGGGTAGAAATATTAAAACAACACTAAAGATTATAGGCTTCAGTATATAAAACATTTACCAAAACTCAATATTTTAGTAGGGGTTAACACATGGATTTTGAGAAAATTTCAAAAATATGACAATATTGTTTTAATGCATAGTTGCATCCTGAACTAACATATGATGATGTTCAAAGAGGTATGGAGCCTTAGTTGTCTTTATTTTTCAAGAGAACGGCTATTTTATAATGGTTAGTCCACTAATTTAGGGAGTATATAAAGTTTTACTAAATTAATTTATAAAAACAATTGAACGATGCTCATTTACCATGAAAAAAATATTAGCATACATTAATATAAATGTAGAATATGGTTAGAAATTTTAAAACAACACTCAAGATTATAGGCTTCAGTATATAAAGTATTTACCAAAAACTAATATTTTCGTAGGGGTTAACACATAGATTTTGAGAAAATTTCAAAAAATACGACAATATTGTTTTAATGCATAGTTGCATCCTGCACTAACATATGATGATGTTCAAAGAGGTTTGGAGCCTTTGTTGTCTCTTTTTTTCAAGAAAATAGTGATTTTATAATGGTTATTCCATCGATTCAGGGAGTATTATGAAGTTTTATTAAATTAATTGATAAAAAAATTATAACGATTTCCGTATACCATAAAAAGAGTTTAAAATAATTAATACAAATGTAGAATGTGGTTAGAAATTTTGAAACAACACTAAAGATTATAGGTTTCAGTATATAAAACATTTACCAAAAACTCAATATGTTAGTGCAGGATGCAACTAAAATACATTAATACAAATGCAGAATATGGTTACAAATTTTAAAACAACACTAAAGATTATAGGCTTCAGTATATAAAGTATTTACCAAAAACTCAATATTTTCGTTGGGATTAACAAATAGACTTTGAGAAAATTTCAAAAAATATGACAATATTGTTTTAATGCATATTTGCATCCTTCACTAACATACGATGATGTTCAAAGAGGTATGGAGCCTTTGTTATCTCCACTTTTCTAGAGAATGGCGATTTTATAATGATTAATCCACTAATTTAGGGAGTATATGAAGTTTTACTAAATTAAATTATAAAACAATGGAACGATGCTCGTTTACCCTAAAAAAGAGTTTAGCATACATTAATACAAATGTAGAATATGGTTAGAAATTTTAGATTTTGTAGGGGACACATAGATTTTGAGAAAATTTCAAAAAATACGACAATATTTTTTTAATGCATAGTTGCATCATACACTAACATATGATGATGTTTAAAGAGGTTTGGAACTTTTGTTTTCTCTGTTTTTCAAAAAATAGTGATTTTATAGTGGTTATTCCAACAATTTAGGAAGTATTATGAAGTTTTACTAAATTAATTGATAAAAAATTATAACGATTCCCATATACCATGAAAAAGAGCTTAAAATACATTAATAGAAATGTGGAATGTGGGTAGAAATATTAAAACAACACTAAAGATTATAGGCTTCAGTATATAAAACATTTACCAAAAACTCAATATTTTCGTAGGGGGGTTAACACATGAATTTTGTGGAAATTTCAAAAAATATGACAATATTGTTTTAATGCATAGTTGCATCATGCACTAACATATGATGATTTTAAAAGAGGTATAGAGTCTTGGTTGTCTCCATTTTTCTAGAGAATATCGATTTTATAATGGTTAGTCTACTAATTTGGGAAGTATATGAAGTTTTACTAAATTAAATTATAAAAACAATTGAACGATGCTCATTTAACATGAAATAGAGTTTAGCATACATATACAAATATAGAATATGGTTAGAAATTTTAAAACAACACTAAAGATTATAGGCTTCAGCATATAAAGTATTTACCAAAACTCAATATTTTCGTAGGGGTTAACACATAGATTTTGAGAAAATTTCAAAAATAAGACAATATTGTTTTCATGCATAGTTGCATCCTGCACTAACATATAATAATGTTCAAAGAGGTTTGGAGCCTTTGTTGTCTCTGTTTTCAAAAATAGTGATTTTATAGTGGTTATTCAACGATATAGGGAGTATTATGAAGTTTTACTAAATTAATTGATAAAAAATTATAACGATTCCCATATACCATGAAAAGAGCTTAAAATACATTAATAGAAATGTGGAATGTGGGTAGAAATATTAAAACAACACTAAAGATTATAGGCTTCAGTATATAAAACATTTACCAAAAACTCAATATTTTCGTAGGGGGGTTAACACATGAATTTTGTGGAAATTTCAAAAAATATGACAATATTGTTTTAATGCATAGTTGCATCATGCACTAACATATGATGATTTTAAAAGAGGTATAGAGTCTTGGTTGTCTCCATTTTTCTAGAGAATATCGATTTTATAATGGTTAGTCTACTAATTTGGGAAGTATATGAAGTTTTACTAAATTAAATTATAAAAACAATTGAACGATGCTCATTTAACATGAAATAGAGTTTAGCATACATATACAAATATAGAATATGGTTAGAAATTTTAAAACAACACTAAAGATTATAGGCTTCAGCATATAAAGTATTTACCAAAAACTCAATATTTTCGTAGAGGCACATCGATTTTGAGAAAATTTCAAAAAATAAGACAATATTGTTTTCATGCATAGTTGCATCCTGCACTAACATATAATAATGTTCAAAGAGGTTTGGAGCCTTTGTTGTCTCTGTTTTTCAAGAAAATAGTGATTTTATAGTGGTTATTCCAACGATATAGGGAGTATTATGAAGTTTTACTAAATTAATTGATAAAAAATTATAACGATTCCCATATACCATGAAAAATAGCTTAAAATACATTAATGCAAGGCAGAATGTGGTTAGAAAGTTTAAAACAACACTAAATATTATAGGCTTCAGTGTATAAAACATTTACCAAAAGCTCAATATTTTCGTAGGGGGGGTGGGTTAACACATGGATTTTAAGAAAATTTTAAAAAATACGACAATATTGTTTTAATGCATAGTTGCATCATGCACTAAGATATGATGATGTTCAATGAGGTTTGGAGCCTTTGTTGTCTCCGTTTTTAAAGAAAATAGTGATTTTATAGTGGTTATTCCATCGATTTAGGGAGTATTATGAAGTTTTACTAAATTAATTGATAAAAAAATTATAATGATTCTCATATACCATCAAAACGAGATTAAAATACATTATAACAAATGTGGAATGTGGTTATAAATTTTAAAACAACACTAAAGATTATAGGCTTCAGTACATAAAACATTTACCAAAAACTCAATATTTTCGTAGGGAACACATGGATTTTGAGAAAATTTCAAAAAATACGACAATATTGTTTTAATGCATAGTTTCACTTTGTACTAATATATGATGATGGTCAAAGAGGTTTGGAACATTTTTTGTCTCTATTTCTCTAGAGAATAGTGATTTTACAACGGTTAGTCCACTAATTTAGGGAGTATATGAAGTTTTACTAAATTAATTTATAAAAACAATTGAACGATGTTCATTTACCATGAAAAAGAGTTTAGCATACATTAATACAGATGTAGAATATGGTTAGAAAATTTAAAACAACACTAAAGATTATAGGCTTCAGTATATAAAGTATTTACCAAAAACACAAAAAGGTGATTTTATAATGGTTATTCCAACGATTTAGGGAGTATTATGAAGTTTTACTAAATTAATTGATAAAAAATTATATCGATTACCATATACCATGAAAAAGAGCTTAAAATACATTAATACAAATGTAAAATGTGGTTAGAAATTTTAAAACAACACTAAAGATTATAGGCTTCAGTATATAAAGCATTTACTAAAAACTCAATATTTTCGTAGGTTAGCACATGGATTTTGAGAAAATTTCAAAAATACGACAATATTGTTTTAATGCATAGTTGCATCCTGCACTAACATATGATAATGTTCAAAGAGGTTTGGAGCCTTTGTTGTCTCTGTTTTTAAAAATAGTGATTTTATAGTGGTTATTCCAACGATTTAGGGAGTATATGAAGTTTTACTAAATTAATTTATAAAAACAATTGAGCGATGCTCATTTACCATGAAAGAGAGTTTAACATACATTAATACAAATTTATAATATGGTTAGAAAATTTAAAACAACACTAAAGATTATAGGCTTCAGTATATAAAGTATTTACCAAAAACTAAATATTTTTGTAGGGGTTAACACATATATTTTGAGAAAATTTAAAAAATACGACAATATTGTTTTAAAATATAGTTTCATCCTGCACTAATATATGATGATGTTCAACGAGGTTTAGAACCTTTGTTGTCTCCATTTCTCTAATGAATAGCGATTTCATAATGGTTATTCCACTAATTTAGGGAGTATATGAAGTTTTACTAAATTAATTTATAAAAACAATTGACCGATGCTCATTTACCATGAAAGAGAGTTTATCATACATTAATACAAATGTAGAATATGGTTATAAATTTTAAAACAACACTAAAGATTATAGGCTTCAATATATAAAACATTTACCAAAAACTCAATATTTTCAGAGGTTAGCACATGGATTTTGAGAAAATTTCAAAAATACTGACAATATTGTTTTAATGCATAGTTGCATCCTGCACTAACATATGATGATGTTCAAAGAGGTTTTGAGCCTTTGTTGTCTCCGTTTTCAAGAAAATAGTGATTTTATAGTGGTTATTCCAACGATTTAGGAGTATTATGAAGTTTTACTAAATTAATTGATAAAAATTATAACGATTCCCATATAGCATGAAAAGAGCTTAAAATACATTAATACAGATGTAGAATATGGTTAGAAAATTTAAAACAACACTAAAGATTATAGGCTTCAGTATATAAAACATTTACCAAAAACTCAATATTTTAGTAGGTTAGCACATGGATTTTGAGAAAATTTCAAAAATACGACAATATTGTTTTAATGCATAGTTGCATCCTGCACTAACATATGATGATGTTCAAAGAGGTTTGGAGCCTTTGTTGTCTCCGTTTTCAAGAAAATAGTGATTTTATAGTGGTTATTCCATCGATTTAGGAGTATTATGAAGTTTTACTAAATTAATTGATAAAAATTATAATGATTCTCATATACCATCAAAGCGAGATTAAAATACATTATAACAAATGTGGAATGTGGTTATAAATTTTAAAACAACACTAAAGATTATAGGCTTCAGTATATAAAACATTTACCAAAAACTCAATATTTTAGTAGGTTAGCACATGGATTTTGAGAAAATTTCAAAAAATACGACAATATTGTTTTAATGCATAGTTTCACTTTGTACTAATATATGATGATGGTCAAAGAGGTTTGGAACATTTTTTGTCTCTATTTCTCTAGAGAATAGTGATTTTACAACGGTTAGTCCACTAATTTAGGGAGTATATGAAGTTTTACTAAATTAATTTATAAAAACAATTGAACGATGTTCATTTACCATGAAAAAGAGTTTAGCATACATTAATACAGATGTAGAATATGGTTAGAAAATTTAAAACAACACTAAAGATTATAGGCTTCAGTATATAAAGTATTTACCAAAAACACAAAAAGGTGATTTTATAATGGTTATTCCAACGATTTAGGGAGTATTATGAAGTTTTACTAAATTAATTGATAAAAAATTATATCGATTACCATATACCATGAAAAAGAGCTTAAAATACATTAATACAAATGTAAAATGTGGTTAGAAATTTTAAAACAACACTAAAGATTATAGGCTTCAGTATATAAAGCATTTACTAAAAACTCAATATTTTCGTAGGTTAGCACATGGATTTTGATAAAATTTCAAAAAATACGACAATATAAGTTTAATTCATAGTTGCATCCTGCACTGATATATGATGATGTTCAAAGAGGTTTGGAGCCTTTGTTGTGTCCGTTTTCAAGAAAATAGTGATTTTATAGTGGTTATTCCATCGATTTAGGGACTATTATGAAGTTTTTCTAAATTAATTTATAAAAAAATTATAACGATTCTCATACACCATGAAAAAGAGCTTCAAAAACATTAATACAAATGAAGAATATGATTATAAATTTTAAAACAACACTAAAGATTATAGGCTTCAGTATATAAAACATTTACCAAAAACTTAATATATTCGTAAGGGTTGTTAACACATGGATTTTGGGAAAGTTTCAAAAAAATATGACAATATTGTTTTAATGCATAGTTGCATCCTGCACTAACATACGATGATGTTCAAAGAGTTATGAAGCCTTTGTTATATCCATTTTTCTAGAGAATGGCGATTTTATAATGATTAATCCACTAATTTAGGGAGTATATGAAGTTTTACTAAATTAAATTATAAAATAATTGAACGATGCTCATTTACCATTAAAAAGAGTTTAGCATACATTAATACAAATGTAGAATATGGTTAGAAATTTTAAAACAACACTAATGATTATAGATTTTGTAGGGGTTAACACATATATTTTGAGAAAATTTCAAAAAGTACGACAATATTGTTTTAATGCAGAGTTGCATATGATGCACTAACATATGATGATGTTTAAAGAGGTTTGGAGCTTTTGTTGTCTCTTTTTTTAAGAAAATAGCGATTTTATAGTGGTTATTTCAACGATTTAAGGAGTATTATGAAGTTTTACTAAATTAATTGATAAACAAATTATAACGATTCTCATATACGATGAAAAAGATCTTAAAAACATTAATACAAATGTAGAATGTGGTTAGAAATTTTAAAACAACACTAAAGATTATATGCTTCAGTATATAAAACATTTTCCAAAAACTCAATATTTTTGTAGTGGGTTAACACATGGATTTTGAGAAAATTTCAAAAAAACGACAATATTGTTTTAATGTATAGTTGCATCTTGTACGAATATATGATGATGGTCAAAGAGGTTTGGAACATTTGTTGTCTCCGTTTCTCTAGAGAATAGCGATTTTATAATGGTTAGTCCTTTAATTAAGGAAGTATATGAAGTTATACTAAATTAATTTATAAAAATAATTGAACGATGCTCATTTACCATGAAAGAGAATTTAGCATACATTAATAAATATTTAGAATATGGTTAGAAATTTTAAAACAACACTAAATATTATAGGCTTCAGTATATAAAGTATTTACCAAAACTCATAGATTTTGACAAAATTTCAAAAAAATATGACAATATTGTGTTAATGCATTGTTGCATCCTGTACTAATATATGATGATGGTCAAAGAGGTTTAGAACATTTTTGTCTCCATTTCTCTAGATAATAGCGATTTTATAATGGTTATTCCAACGATTTAGGGAGTATTATGAAGTTTTACTAAATTAATTGATAAAAATTATAACGATTCCCATATAGCATGAAAAGAGCTTAAAATACATTAATACAAATGTAGAATGTGGTTAGAAATTTTAAAACAACACTAAAGATTATAGGCTTCAGTATATAAAGTATTTACCAAAACTCAATATTTTTGTAGGGGTTAACACATATATTTTGAGAAAATTTCAAAAATACGACAATATTGTTTTAATGCATAGTTGCATCCTGCACTAATATATGATGATGTTCAAAGAGGTTTGGAGCCTTTGTTGTCTCCGTTTTCAAGAAAATAGTGATTTTATAGTGGTTATTCCATCGATTTAGGAGTATTATGAAGTTTTTCTAAATTAATTTATAAAAAATTATAACGATTCTCATACACCATGAAAAGAGCTTCAAAAACATTAATACAAATGAAGAATATGATTATAAATTTTAAAACAACACTAAAGATTATAGGCTTCAGATATAAAACATTTACCAAAAACTTAATATATTAAGTAGGGTTGTTAACACATGGATTTTGGGAAAGTTTCAAAAATATGACAATATTGTTTTAATGCATAGTTGCATCCTGCACTAACATATGATGATGTTCAAAGAGTTATGAAGCCTTTGTTATATCCATTTTTCTAGAGAATGGCGATTTTATAATGATTAATCCACTAATTTAGGGAGTATATGAAGTTTTACTAAATTAAATTATAAAATAATTGAACGATGCTCATTTACCATTAAAAAGAGTTTAGCATACATTAATACAAATGTAGAATATGGTTAGAAATTTTAAAACAACACTAATGATTATAGATTTTGTAGGGGTTAACACATATATTTTGAGAAAATTTCAAAAAGTACGACAATATTGTTTTAATGCAGAGTTGCATATGATGCACTAACATATGATGATGTTTAAAGAGGTTTGGAGCTTTTGTTGTCTCTTTTTTTAAGAAAATAGCGATTTTATAGTGGTTATTTCAACGATTTAAGGAGTATTATGAAGTTTTACTAAATTAATTGATAAAAAATTATAACGATTCCCATATAGCATGAAAAAGAGCTTAAAATACATTAATACAAATGTGGAATGTGATTGGAAATTTTAAATCAACACTAAAAATTATAGGCTTCAATATATAAAACATTTACCAAAAACTCAATATTTTCGTAGGTTAGCACATGAATTTTGAGAAAATTTCAAAAAATATGACAATATCGTTTTAATGCATAGTTGCATCCTGCACTAACATATGATAATGTTCAAAGAGGTTTGGAGCTTTTGTTGTCTCTGTTTTTTTAAAAAAATAGTGATTTTATAGTGGTTATTCCAACGATTTAGGGAGTATATGAAGTTTTACTAAATTAATTTATAAAAACAATTGAACGATGCTCATTTACCATGAAAGAGAGTTTAACATACATTAATACAAATTTATAATATGGTTAGAAAATTTAAAACAACACTAAAGATTATAGGCTTCAGTATATAAAGTATTTACCAAAAACTAAATATTTTTGTAGGGGTTAACACATATATTTTGAGAAAATTTAAAAAAATACGACAATATTGTTTTAAAATATAGTTTCATCCTGCACTAATATATGATGATGTTCAACGAGGTTTAGAACCTTTGTTGTCTCCATTTCTCTAATGAATAGCGATTTCATAATGGTTATTCCACTAATTTAGGGAGTATATGAAGTTTTACTAAATTAATTTATAAAAACAATTGACCGATGCTCATTTACCATGAAAGAGAGTTTATCATACATTAATACAAATGTAGAATATGGTTATAAATTTTAAAACAACACTAAAGATTATAGGCTTCAGTATATAAAGTATTTACCAAAAACTAAATATTTTTGTAGGGGTTAACACATATATTTTGAGAAAATTTCAAAAATACGACAATATTGTTTTAAAATATAGTTTCATCCTGCACTAATATATGATGATGTTCAAAAGGTTTGGAGCCTTTGTTGTCTCCATTTCTCTAATGAATAGCGATTTCATAATGGTTATTCCACTAATTTAGGGAGTATATGAAGTTTTACTAAATTAATTTATAAAAACAATTGACCGATGCTCATTTACCATGAAAGAGAGTTTATCATACATTAATACAAATGTAGAATATGGTTATAAATTTTAAAACAACACTAAAGATTATAGGCTTCAGTATATAAAGTATTTACCTATAACTCAACACATAGATTTTGAAAAAATTTCAAAAAATACGACAGTATTGTTTTAATGCATAGTTGCATCCTGCACTAACATATGATGATGTTCAAAGAGGTTTTGAGCCTTTGTTGTCTCCGTTTTTCAAGAAAATAATGATTTTATAGTGGTTATTCCATCGATTTAGGGAGTATTATGATGTTTTATTAAATTAATTGATAAACAAATTATAACGATTCTCATATACGATGAAAAAGATCTTAAAAACATTAATACAAATGTAGAATGTGGTTAGAAATTTTAAAACAACACTAAAGATTATATGCTTCAGTATATAAAACATTTTCCAAAAACTCAATATTTTTGTAGTGGGTTAACACATGGATTTTGAGAAAATTTCAAAAAAACGACAATATTGTTTTAATGCATAGTTGCATCCTGCACTAACATATGATGATGTTCAAAAGGTTTGGAGCCTTTGTTGTCTCCGTTTCTCTAGAGAATAGCGATTTTATAATGGTTAGTCCTTTAATTAAGGAAGTATATGAAGTTATACTAAATTAATTTATAAAAATAATTGAACGATGCTCATTTACCATGAAAGAGAATTTAGCATACATTAATAAATATTTAGAATATGGTTAGAAATTTTAAAACAACACTAAATATTATAGGCTTCAGTATATAAAGTATTTACCAAAAACTCATAGATTTTGACAAAATTTCAAAAAAATATGACAATATTGTGTTAATGCATTGTTGCATCCTGTACTAATATATGATGATGGTCAAAGAGGTTTAGAACATTTTTTGTCTCCATTTCTCTAGATAATAGCGATTTTATAATGGTTATTCCCCTAATTTAGGGAGTATATGAAGTTTTACTAAATTAAATTATAAAAATAATTGAACTATGCTCATTTACCATGAAAAAGAGCTTAGCATACATTAATACAAATGTAGAATATGGTTAAAAAATTTAAAACAACAGTAAAGATTATAGGCTTCAGTATATAAAACATTTACCAAAAACTCAATATTTTCGTTGGGGTGTTAACACATGGATTTTGAGAAAATTTCAAAAAATACGACAATATTTTTTTAATGCATAATTGCATCATGCACTAATATATGATGATGTTCAAAAAGGTTTGGAGCCTTTGTTGTCTCCGTTTTCAAAAAAAATAGTGATTTTATAGTGGTTATTCCTTCGATTTAGAGATTATTATGAAAATTTAATAAATATATTTATAAAAAAATTATAGCGATTCTCGTATACCATGCTCATTTTTTTCTTAATGTGGGCTTATAGTTTTTAGGCAGTCACTGAAATTTAGAGTGCTTTTCTCATATCAAGGCTATCTAAAAGTAAAACGATCTAGTTTGGTGTTTGTCTAATAATAATTATCAGCCTCAACACTAGTTTTGAGCTCTACTTTGATTGTGATGAGGCATATTATGCAGCTAATATGGTTAATCTTCTTTTCTGTCTCTGCCAAACCTTGGAGTTTATACTGTAATCAATTATGGAAAAAAACAGGGAATAACGGTAGCATCAACGGGCATGGCCAATATTGGTGGAAGAAGTATCGCTCAAAGCTTCTAAACCACACAAGAGGACCACTGGTGCAGATAATGTGGTCAAGCGACGTTGTTTTCGCCAACATCACTCTGCGAGACTCTCCCTTTTGGACACTTCACCCATATGACTGCAAAAACGTCACAATCACAAACATGACCATTCTGGGCCTGTTCGAAGCCCCAAACACTGATGGCATTGATATAGTTATTGGCTTTGATGGTGGCTTAATATCTCCTTCTTGTGCATCAGATTCGTGTGAGGACATGATAATTGAGAACTCTTACATAATCGTTGGAGATGATGGAATTGCAATAAAAAGCGGTTGGGACCAGTATGGAACTACCTACGGACGTCCTTCAAACAACATACTCATTCGCAACCTCACCATCCGCTCCATGGTTAGGTAATAGAGAGAGATCACCTTTCCCCCTGAGTAAATGTTAATCTAAATTAACAAATATATTAAGATCCTTAAGATAAATTAAAAAAATTAACTAAAAATTAAAATATAAAACCAAACTCTATTGATAATCTATTAATCACAATTTGCAGAAAGAATATCTAATCTATTAAAACTGAAGTACAAATTGGAATTAACCCTTAGTTCACCTTAAATATTACGACTTTATGCCATTGCCTAAACCATGTTTAACACTTAAATTAAACCATCTAAATTAACCGATCCTTACGTCTATACGGTATATTTGATGGCATAGACTATACCATCAAATAAACCACCGGCTTTAACAACTTTAGCAGACCACATTAATTTAATAGTTCGTTCTATTTTATATTCTTACTTAAAAGCATTACATTTTGTGTAAATTATCATAATAACTAATAACATCTTCTAAAGTTCATATTACATGCTTTATAAATCTATAAAAACATTTATCAAATTATTTATCTTGGCTTATTGTATATTTTAAATTATTATAAGAGTTTGTATGTCATCTATGAGAGCTCATAAATTAATTTATAAAATTTATTTTAAAATATCATTCTACTATCCTACTATATATTAATTGAGAAGTGACTTAAGATGTTTTTTTCTTATGTGTCGATTATATATGAAATCCTAAAAAATTGTTATAAATTGATTGGTCGATATTATTTAATATAGATCATTTTTTATATATTTTTAAAATACCTAAAATAATAAACGACAAACAGTTTATATAAATCAATATAATGATTTTATATTGTTATTTAAAAGCATTATATTTTATATAAATTATCATAATAACTATTAACATCTTCTAAAGTTCATATTATATGCTTTATAAATCATCTATAAAAACATTTATCAAATTATTTATCTTGGTTTATTGTATATTTAAATTATCATAAAAGTTTGTAAATCATCTATAAGAGCTTATAAATTACTTTATAAAATATTTTTTAAAAAAATCTCATCCTACTATCCTACTGTATATTAATTGAGAAGTCACTTAAGAGATTTTTGCTTTTGTGTCGATCATTTATGAAATCTTAAAAAATTGTTATCAATTGATTGGTCGATAATTTTAAATTTTTATTTATTTTTATTTTAATTAGATTTAATTGAAAAAAATAAGTCTATAAACAATTAATATCACTTGCCAAAACTCTACATAATATTACAAATAATTATTTATGGTAACTATTTGTTGAAACTATAGAAAGAATAATAATGTTTGATCAACTTTTTATATATTTGTAAACTACATAAAATAATAAACAATGTATTTATTAAAATTTATATAATGATTTTATATTCTTATATAAAGACCTATATCTTATTATATAAAGTTTGGTTCTTCAAAGTTGCTAATTAACGCGATTGTGACACGTGGCAATTATATATTTAAGACTGTGACATGTGTTAAACAATCTTCTAATTAAAAATATATATAAATAAATAATAACAAAATAAACGATTTATAAAAAAAGTAACTATAAATATTATTTAAAATAATTTTCCTTTTTTAAAAATATTAAGAAAATAATTATATGAGAGTGATTTTCCTTTTAATATATCGGCATGTGTTAAAATCTCTCATGATTAAATATATATATATATATATATATATATATATATATATATATGCTAAGATACTAAAAACGAAATTTTAAAATTATTTAATAGCAAGAATTAATTTCAAAAGTTATTTAATAGTAGCTGTTTCTATAAAATTTTGATAGTATTTTTTACTAAATTTTTTCCTCTTTAAAAATTCTAAACAAAAAGTATTTGTAAAATAATTTATTTAATACTAATTTTCCTTTTTTAAATCCTAAAGAAATGATCACTATAAAAATATTTGATAGTAATTGTCCTTTTCTAAAATTGTAAACATAGGAATATTGTAAAAGAGTGTTTAATAGTAATTTTCCTTTCTTCAAATCCTAAACAAAAAAATTAGTAGAATAACTATTTCAGTATTTTTATGATTAATCAACTTTCCTAATTAAATATTTAATTTTCCGTTTAAAAATCATAAACCAAAAGGAACTACAATTATTCACATCTATATTTCGGATTAAGCTCTCTCATATTTTTTCACTAAACATAATAAGAGTAGAATAAAAATAGTAGGGGAGTTTTTCTGCATGTTCTTTTCATATCTTTGTGTGTTCTTTTTTTTTTGTCACATGTTGACAAAATAACTAGGTTTCCCAATTTTCACATGTTTTTTTTCTTCTTAAACTGATGTTGATTTTTTTTGTCATAATTGTCATGCTGTTGTACGTTAGTTATTGCCACAATTATACTTTGGCGTTTGTACATATAGCCAAATAGATTTATGCAGTTATGTTGTTGTACAAAAGTTAATGTGACTATTATGCTTATATGTGTTTGTTCTTATCGACAATATAAATTGGTTTTACTGTTATAGTTAAGTTAATGTCAATGTCAATTTATTTATGAATAATCGACTTTTCTATCTAGGTGAATTTTTCTGCATGTCCTTTCAAATCTAAACTGATGTTCACATAATTTACCTTCCGAGATAAGACAACAAATTGCTCTTGAAAAACAATGCAGCTCCTTCTGAATGCATTACAACATCTATATATCAAGATTTCCAAATTCACTTTTAAAGACAAGAATTATCTCATCGAAAAAGAAATGTTTACTCCAAAGAATAAGGAATGAAACGGTTGGTAAAGTGAATAACTATATGTTAATTTGCTTAGACGGTGAGCAAAAGAAATATTTGAGTTCTGATAGTATTGGTAACGACAAAGAAGAAATTACAAATTAGTATATTCTATATTCCATAGATTTTTAAATACGTTAAAATTTTCAGGGATTCCAAATCACAAACTTGATCTCAAAATAGATGTTCCAGTCATGTTATTAAGGAATTTAAATCAATGAAAGAAATTTGCAATGGAACAATTTTACTAATAACCAGCCTAGACAACATGATTACTAAAGCAGAAATCCTAACCGAGATCAATAATCAACAGATTCTTATTCGTAAAATAAGTCTCACACCAACCAACAGATGCAAGATGATCTCTCATGGACAATTGTACGCTTCACTATCAAAGAGTCACTACAGATGCATGACTTTAGAATTCTTAAAGTAGACACAAAACATATCGACAATAGTGTTCTACAAAATATTGTATATCAAGACATTTTCAATAATATATGATATATATGTAAAAAGGTTATAGTCACACTATTGATGCTAAGGTAGGGCAGAAGAAAAAAAATTTGATGTTTATCAAGCAATATATTTGATATTTAGCTGAATATCAATAATACATATTGATTGGTTTCGTCTGACATCAATTTTGATTTTTTTTTTGAATTTTCTTGCACAAAATAAATAATATAGATAGTTTACAACAATTCTATGTTTTTCAATTAACTGAAATATTAAAAATAATTTAAAGTGAATTATTTATAGAAAAAAACATTATATACTATTTTAAAACACCATTATTATTGAAGTGGAAATACTAATCAAAGTTTATGTAGGAAAATTAATTATTATACTAAAATAAGTATTACACCAATATATACTGAAAATTTCAAGAACTAATGTGAAAAATATTTTCATTCTTTTTATGTTTTTCGTAAAATTAAAACATCAAATAAAACCCGTGCAAAGCACGGGTCCTTATCTAGTTTGTATATAAAGTATTATAATAACTATTAATGTCTAATAAAATTCATATACGCTTTATAACTCATTTATAAAAATTATAAATACATTTATAAAATTATTTATCTTAGCTCATCATATGTTTTAAATTATGATAAGAGGTTTTAAGTCATTTATACAAGCTTATGAAATATTTCAAAAGTTTCAGTATTATATACCTTCAAAACTTAAGTAATTTTATTAAAAACTGAATCATGAATATTATATATAATTAATTTTAGTACAATTATCAATACAAAATATCAAAAAGTATTTAAAATAGTCATATTTATTCTTTTTAAAAACACAATCATTCTTAGAAAAATATTTAACAAAAAACACATAATGATAAAAACATATTTTAATTTGAAAAATTATAATAAATATATTGTTTCAAAATATTCGAACCCGCGAAATCGCGGGCATCCACCTAGTAATCATTAAGTAAGACAACTCACATTTATCACAAATCGATTTGTCCCAGTCTACTCGGGTTAGACAGTCTTTGAATTTGCAAATATCGTATATGCTATATTCCTATGACTAATGAATATCTTCCCATTAATCACGAATATATTTATCTAGATATTAACTAAAATATAATTTATCTAGATAACTAATAGGAATACTTAGTAAAATAGTCTATTCTTTTTAACAAAACAATTGGTGACAGCTTGTCCTGTGGGAGAGTTGTTAAATGGTGAAGCTTGTCCTGTGGGAGAGTTGTTAAATGGTGAGGTCTTGGATTCGCCAAGCGCATCAATAACCTAGCGGTGGATGTGGAGGCGCTTTCTCCCACGGTGAGGGGTTAGGGTCGGTGCACTGCAGGGTTCCGCAGGACGGGTTGTCACACTATCATGCGTCTGTTTGCCAAGATACTCAAGTCCCAAACTCGCTAGCTTCTTTGCACAACTCGTCTCCACCTAACCTCGAACAGAACTTCACATTATGCGAGACAAAGATCCTCCCATCGTAAGGCTTTAACTTCTCCACTAGCCTCTCAAGTCCAGCCCACACGAGCTTATCAGGCATGTGGAGGAACACCGCACTCGCGTAAATCAGATCATACGTCGTATCCGACCCGAACCGGCACGCTCACGAAAACTCCTTTCTGCATCGCTGGCGATGGTGTAGAAGAACAGAGAAATGCCATTGATGATGAAGAGAGAGAGAGAGAGAGAGAGAGAGAGAGAGTTTAGTGGAAATGAGTGACTGTTATTACATAACATATACCAAAGTAGAATTAGTCTGTCGAGATTAGTTTTGAATTTGATTGAGGATCTTTGTGTCGCATAGTGTTTACATCAGCTTTATCTCTGCTTCGGCCTTGGGATGTTAGTTAAACTAGAACACTACATTATTTACCGAGTTAACTAACTTTGTAGGTTTTATATTGTGACTATTCTTATTGTTTAGCGTTGGATGACAATGAGAAAATATATAATTTCGTCCTGTTACCCAATTATTGTACTGATTGAAATTGTATAGAAAAAGTTCAAAAAAAAAATTAGCATGACACCATTATATACTATACTCCTGACTTTTATTTAAATTAATAATAAATGGTTATTACATCTAATAATTTTAGAGAAAATTATTAGAATGTTATAGAAAAGTTGGTTTAAGACTAGAGTGTTATACATCTTTTTTAAATTACTAGAATGTTTGTATATCTCTAGTAAATGACAATAAGGTTCTTTGGTTAGTTTTTTTAATTGAAATTATTTTAAAACAATAAATCCACATCATTAATTAATTATCCACATCAGCCAGTCGATGTTCATTAACTCAGGCGTGGAAACATAACTCAGCCGTGTCTTAACTACAACTCAGCCAAATTTTCCAGAAATCAAACCGTCGATGTATAAGTCAGCCGTAACTTGTGTACGTAAGTCAACCGTTATCCCATAAATCAACTAGATTTCTGTAAATCAGCCGTAACTAACGGCTGATTTATGTTCTTAAGTCAATTGTTTTCTCTTAAGTCAGCTGTTTTCTCTTAAGTCAACCGCGTTGTTTAATTCAGCCGCAACGTAGCAATAACTCAGCCATAACGACGTATATAGCGCTTTACGGCTGACTTAATGAAAACACGGAACCGAATTCCTACGTGGCGCCAAAATTTTGATTACGTGGCATTAAAAAGTAATTGCATTCTTGTAAATATGTTTTTCTCATAACGTAAAAAAAAGGCACACTTGGTATAAAAAAATGGCAGTAATAAAAAAAAAGATTTGTATGGTTCTAGTCAATGTATGGTTCTAGTCAATTGTCCTAAAATATGTAATGTTTGAGTAAACTTCCCATAATTTTATAGTCATCTTTTTTTGTTTGTTTTGATCTCTGTCTTAAACTTTAATCTTAATAACTTTAAAAACCAATAGTAACTAAGTTTGAAGGCATTCAACCAATAGAAAAATAGTAACAACTTGAGAAGATATATATATATATATATATATATATATATATATATATATATATATATATATAATAATTTAAAAGATTTATATAATGGACAATTCTCTCAAAAAAACTATACAAGGGCTTAAAATAGTTTGAAGTTATAGTCATCTCCTTGTCAACTCAATCCTGATGTTCTTTTATGTAATGTGCACGTTGCAGCATTGTGCTGGCATAAATTGCTTGGATGTCTTGAACTCGTCTGTTTCTAGTGATAAGAGCTATCTCTTCACCGGAAGCCGTGATGACACTCAAGAGATGGGCATTTGATGACAAAATGCTACCTTTTGCTCAGCTACGTTTGAGTCTCATGTTGATTGGGTATGGACTTTTTTCTCACACTCAATATTAAACTGTATAGGGAATTAGGGATGATTAGTAATTAGGATCATGTGTTGAATCTTGTGATGTTGTACATTTGATCATCTTAACCCCCCTCGTCCTTGTTGATTGGTCAGGTTAATGATGCTGTTTAGGCTGGTGAGAATACTCTTGTTTCTTGTCCTTCAGACAATCAAGCAATGAAACCAATCACTTAAAAAATATGTAGTATAACTGGTGAAATATAGTATTCCATTCATTTCATAATATATGATGTTTTGGTTTAATGCACAAAGATTAAGAAAATTATATTCTTCTAGATAATATTTTTAAAGATATAATTTTAAAATCTTTCAATTAATTATAAAAAGACCGTAAAATCCTATTGGCTGAACATCTTCTAATAAAGTTAAAGTTAACTTTAAAATCTCAAAACATCATATATTTTGAAATAACATAAATCTTTTAAAACATCATATAATTTGAAACAGAGTGAGTATAATAGAGAGGAAAAAACAAAGCACTAGGGAAGCTCCTCTATTCACACAACAAAGAGAAAGAAGGACCGGAATGGGCCAAGCTAAATCATTCTCTTGGGCCCATAAGGCGGAAATGCCCTTTTTTAAACGCAGCCATCTGTGATTCTTTGATTTGCTTTTCAAACCTTCTTAAAAAACCTTACTGACCGTTTCTTAAAACACAAGTTGATGTTATGAGTCATAAAAATGTATTGTGACTATTGTCTAGAAGATAACATAAATATTGTAAGTTACCATCGTTGGAATGAATAAATACATAAAGTATACGAAGCTTTCATTAAATTAAATCAGAGAAAACCAAAAAATGGTTTGGACAGGAGCAATCACAAGTTTCTGAGCCTTTGTTCCTCGTATGGTTTACAAAAGAGTCTTGATAAAGGAACTTCTTTGATTGGAGAGATGAAGTAAACTCTCATTATACATATCATAATTATTCTTCTTTTATAATTCCCATTTTAACTTTATTAAAATCATGGTATTATTTTAGTGATTCATTCCAACATATTAGGTGGATGTCTACCAAATATTGTTTTCTTATGTTTAAACTTATATTGTTTGACCAACTATACTATAGCTCAAACTATTATTTTCATATATTTGACCATTGTCACTGAAAAAAACATCCACTTCTGTAGCACCATTAGATCCTACATTAAAAATGAGACTGTGAATGGAATGTTTTAAAAGAAAAACACACTTTAATTCAACCAAAACTTTATGGTCTACAAATTTAAAAAGAAGGAGAGAACAGAGGACCAGTAAAATATTAAATAGTGGTCACTCTAAGGTTGGTGGGGGCTGAAGAGTAGTAACTTTGAGCCTTTTGACCTGTTGCGTCCAAAAACAATTACACGTATTAAAAAACAGACAACAGATCTTTCGTCTGTTTCCTCTTTATTCTTTTTTCTTGTCTGATTCAAACGCCAAACAAGAAAAACAAAACATTAGTTTTGGAGTAACTAAAAAAAGCAGTTCAACCAATCCCTTGTTCTTCAGATTCTTACTCAGAAGGTTGGTCTCTTTCCTTTCTTTCTTATTAATGCTCTTCCACTCTAGTGTTAATTGGTGGTATGTACCACCTTGCCTTTTGTCTCCATAGCCTTAATTGATTTATCTTTTACTTTAAAGGTTCGATTTTTAAAATCTTCTGAGCGTCACATATCCCTTTCTCTTTGTGAAAATTTTGAAATCTCTCTAAACAAGTTTTTCAGATCTTTTGACTTGTCTCCACAACCTTACATCATCCTGTCTGAAAAAACTAGGTTCTTGTCTGTTCAAGTTTCAGATTTGACCATCTGGGTCTCCAATTTCACTGCTCCTCGATCATAAAGTAAGTAACTTTCTCCAAATTTTGAAACCTGATTCTCGATATGAAACACTTGCTGGGATTTGAATTGTCCAATTACGTGTGTGTGTGTTTCAGTTAACAGTTGGATTCGAAAGAGATCTCTTTTTAGGAAACATGATGAGCAAATGAAGGTTAGTTTGATGAGAGATGGGTTGCGTATTGGGTCGACCCGGATCGCCAGGATCAGTAGTTAGCTCAAGGATCGAGTCTAATCGAAAGGAAGTAAACAATGTCTCCGTGACTAAAACCGAAACCATACAAACCACTAGTGTTGTTGTTGCTGCCTCTGCTTCTACTAGTGAGGAGGTTAGGAATGATGAAGCTGTTGTGAAGAATCACAAGGAAGAGAATGGCACCAAAGAGAGGAAACCTAGAGGGGAAAGAAGAAGGTCTAGTAAGCCGGACCCGAGACGTAGCAACCCACCAAAGAACTTGCTCGGTGAGCAAGTTGCTGCTGGATGGCCACCGTGGCTGTCTGAAGTATGCGGTGAAGCTCTTAACGGATGGCTTCCAAGAAAAGCTGATTCCTTTGAGAAGATTGAGAAGGTAAAGATTAAAAAAACTCTGTTTTTGTGCTCTGTTCTTTGGGTTGTTAAAGTCTGTTGCTTTGTGTGTAGAACAGAAAAAACTCTGTTTTTGTGTTCTGTCCTTCTGCATGATGTTGGGTTATTAAAGTCTGTTGCTTTGTGTGTAGAACAGAAAAAAACTCTGTTTCTGTGTTCTGTTCTTTGGCATGATGTTGGGTTATTAAAGTCTGTTGCTTTGTGTGTAGAACAGAAAAAAAGTCTGTTTTTGTGTTCTGTTCTTTGGCATGATGTTGTGTAATTAAAGTCTGTTGCTTTGTGTGTAGAACAGAAAAAACTCTATTTTTGTGTTCTGTTCTTTGGCATGATGATGAGTTATTAAAGTCTGTTGCTTTGTGTGTAGAACAGAACAACTCTGTTTTTGTGTTCTGTTCTTTGGCATGATGTTAGGTTATTAAAGTCTGTTGCTTTCTGTGTGTAGATAAAAACTCTGTTTTTGTGCTCTGTTCTCTACCATTGGGTAGTTAAAGTCTGTTGCTTTGTGTGTGTGTAGATTGGATCAGGAACGTATAGTAACGTGTACAAGGCGAGAGATTCATTAACAGGAAGCATTGTGGCATTAAAGAAAGTGCGGTGCGAAGTTTTGGAACGTGAGAGCTTGAAATTCATGGCTAGAGAGATTCTGATCTTGAGAAGATTAGATCATCCCAATGTCATTAAACTAGAAGGTTTGGTTACTTCGAGGATGTCGAATAGTTTATACTTGGTGTTCCGTTACATGCATCACGACCTAGCTGGTCTAGCTGCAAGCCCGGACATAACATTCACCGAGCAACAGGTCAGAAACTCATAGTTGTAATAGCATAATTATCCGTAACCGTGTTGGTAATAATAGCTATGTTTTTCAGGTTAAATGCTACATGAAGCAACTCCTCTCGGGGCTCGAACACTGCCACAACAGAGGAGTTCTCCACCGTGATATCAAAGGATCAAACCTCCTTATAGACGACGGAGGAGTTCTTAGGATAGGCGACTTCGGTCTCGCGACATTTTACGATGCCACTAAAAGGCAAAGGATGACGAACCGGGTTGTTACTTTATGGTACAGAGCACCTGAGCTTCTTCACGGTGTTGAAGAGTATAACGTAGGTATTGATCTGTGGAGTGCAGGCTGCATTTTAGCGGAGTTGTTATCAGGTAGACCGATCATGCCGGGTCGTAACGAGGTGGAGCAGTTGCATAGGATATATAAGCTGTGCGGATCGCCTTCTGAAGAGTATTGGAGGAAGATTAGGCTTCCTTCTCATCAGAGGCATGCTCATCACAAGCCTTTGCCTCAGTTTAAAAGAAAAGTAAGAGAGGTTTTTAAAGACTTCTCTCCTCAGGCGCTTTCTTTGCTCGATACGCTTCTGGCTATTGATCCTTCTGAGCGGCAGACAGCTTCAGATGCGTTGATGAGCGATGTAAGTTTTTATTTACAATGATAAGTTTGAGCCTTAGTCCTGCGGATTCGGTTTATTCAGTTAATTCGGCTCGGGTATTTTCAGTTTCGGGTAGTTTGGTTCGGCCTCATTCCCACCGATGTAAACTGGAAAAAAATCGGTTTGGTTTTTCGTTGATTTTGGTTTTTAATTTTATTTCGAAAATAATTAATCTTTTTTTTGTTTCGGCTAGAATTCAGTATAATTTTCTAAAAATATCGGATATTTTTGTTAAATTCGGTAATTTTGGCTAATTTGATCCGGTT
>CM028703.1:1601305-1668903 GCA_016771965.1 Brassica carinata
AGAGATTGTTGGACAAGATCAAGATCTCTACTGATGTAAGCTTGCAGATCCAACGAGGCAACGGTCCTTGGAGAGCATTTGAGCTAAGATCCAACCACTTGACGTGTGTTTTATCTAGAACTTGTGATGATGGTCCAAAACTGTTGAAAGAGTTGTTAGAAAATGCCACCATAGTCAATCTCCTTATCCAACTTGGTACTTCCCCTTCCATGTTGTTGTTGGTAAGGCAAAAGTATTCTAGTTTGAATAATTTTGATAGAGACTTTGGTATTGACCCACTGAGATTGTTGTAACTAAGATGTAACTCTTCTAGGTTATGGTATTGAGATATCAGTTCAGGGATTGGACCATCTAAGTTGTTTTGAGCAAAGTTTAGAAACTGAAACCTAGATGATGAAGACACATTCCTAAACTTGATAGCTCCTTTAAAATGGTTTCTCTCCAAGTTAACAGATATTAGAGAAGGTATTGTGAATAAAGATGTGGGAAAAGGTCCAATAAATGAGTTTTCACTCACATCAAAGTACTCTAAATTGTGTAATCCACTCATGTCAGGAAGCGTGGAGCACAAGGAATTGTTTTGAAGATATAGTTCACATAGCTTTGTTAAATTGGCAAATGAAACAGGAATATTGCCACTTAGTTTGTTGTGGGAGAGGATCAAGTATCTTAGCTGGGTTAGTTTCCTAGTGAAACTGGAACTTGACCTACTAAACTATTACCCCAAAGATCAAGGACTATGAGAGTAGAAAGGTTTCCTATTGAAGATGGAATTTGACCTAGTAAATAATTATGGGAAAGGTCAAGAAGTGTGAGTTGTAAAAAGTTTCCTAATGAAGAAGGAATCTCTCCATGGAGACTACAGTTTCTAAGGGATAGGCTATCAAGATGATGAAGTTTGAAGAGACCACTATTTGGTTTCAAAGAGTTGTTTAAAGAGATGGTATCAAGGTAAAGTGAATTCACCTTTCCAGATTTAGCATCGCACGTGATACCTTTCCAAGAACAGCAATCTCTACTCTTGTTCCATGAATGCAACGCTGCATCTAAATGAAACTCGTTTTTGAACTCGAGAAGAGCATCTCTCTGGCTGTGATGGCAATGATGGAACGTAGGAGAAGCAAGAGTATGAAGAACGAAGGAAATCAAGATGAGGAAATAATACAAGGAAATTACAATACAAGAATAGCTATAAGATTGGCTTGGAATCATCATTGCCATTTTTTTTTGGTTTGTTTGCGTTTTGTGTGGTAAGTAACAAGTTATGATTCTCATAAAAAAAAGTCAAGATTTTATTTGACTTTTGCAAGTCTTGCGTCAAGTCATATGGAGCTTATTTGTTCAAAATCTCTCAACTTCTATATGGTCCATGGTTTGTACTTTGTGCCATTTGCCATAGACTTAGTCCACATAAACCAATATTGACTCATTCCTTCAACCTTATATATAAAAAAAAAAAGCCCACCACACATTCTCTTCTTCACAGAGGTTTTTGGTTTCACACAGTGGCAGAGCCACATGGTCAAAGGGTGGGGCAGATGCTCCGGATGAATTTTTAAAAATTCCATGTAAAATTTTGATAGTGTTCTTAATGCCCCGGTTGATTCCTTAAACAATTTTGATAATGCCCCCCGTAACATTCAATTCATCTCTAGATCCGCCACTTTCACACTTGCTTATCTGGTTTACCAAGACAGTCTGATCACTTACAAACATGGCTTCCCAAATCAATATTTGAACATAACATTCATCATGAAGTTTGAAACCAAAATAGCTCTTGCGTTTGATATTCCTAGTCGAGTTCAGTTATCTTCTTTGACTATTCTCGTTGTAATTGGTAGAATATTCTGTGTCCTTGTCCTCTCGACTCTATGAGTATGGGCCTTTATGTCATAAATTTGAAATTGGGCTTCGTATTTGATAAAGGAAGAGAAAAAGAGATGAAAATGACGAGTTCTTATTGGCTGTTCAAGTTTCGCGGCAACACCTTATATCACTCTCTCTCTCTCTCTCTCTCTCTCTCTCTCTCTCTCTCCTCTTTTTTTTTTTAAATAATTACTTATCTCTCCAAAAACCCTCGATTTGAAATTTATAATCGATCTCTCTTTTTGAAAGAAAAGGCTCTCTCTCTCTCTCTCTCACTCCTCCTGCTTCGTCTCGCTCTCTCTATGTGCTTCGGCGTCTATTCCAATCTCCAATTCACGTAATTGGTGAGTGAAATCGTCACTGGATCTGCTTCGATTTAGGCTTCACACAGTGGCAGAGCCACATGGTCAAAGGGTGGGGCAGATGCTCCGGATGAATTTTTAAAAATTCCATGTAAAATTTTGATAGTGTTCTTAATGCCCCGGTTGATTCCTTAAACAATTTTGATAATGCCCCCGTAACATTCAATTCATCTCTAGATCCGCCACTTTCACACTTGCTTATCTGGTTTACCAAGACAGTCTGATCACTTACAAACATGGCTTCCCAAATCAATATTTGAACATAACATTCATCATGAAGTTTGAAACCAAAATAGCTCTTGCGTTTGATATTCCTAGTCGAGTTCAGTTATCTTCTTTGACTATTCTCGTTGTAATTGGTAGAATATTCTGTGTCCTTGTCCTCTCGACTCTATGAGTATGGGCCTTTATGTCATAAATTTGAAATTGGGCTTCGTATTTGATAAAGGAAGAGAAAAAGAGATGAAAATGACGAGTTCTTATTGGCTGTTCAAGTTTCGCGGCAACACCTTATATCACTCTCTCTCTCTCCTCTTTTTTTTTTAAATAATTACTTATCTCTCCAAAACCCTCGATTTGAAATTTATAATCGATCTCTCTTTTTGAAAGAAAAGGCTCTCTCTCTCTCTCTCTCACTCCTCCTGCTTCGTCTCGCTCTCTCTATGTGCTTCGGCGTCTATTCCAATCTCCAATTCACGTAATTGGTGAGTGAAATCGTCACTGGATCTGCTTCGATTTAGGCTTCTTCAAAGGTTTTTCCTTTTTCTTCCAAAACTTTTTTTTGAATCCACTTCCTTTTCTTTTTTTCTTAGCTGGGTTTGATTGTAGGTTTTGAGTTTCGATTTTTGAAGAGTTTCGATTTAAAAATTTTAACTCATTTCCTCGAATTTTGGCTCAAAGCTTCTGACTTTGTGAATAATTATCAATTTAGTCTCGTAAAGTTGTCTTTTTTTATACTAAGTTTCTAACTATATTTTGAGGTTCTTTGTTTTCATACAAACGTGCAAATGGCACCGACGGTGAGGAAGTCGAGGAGTGTGAACAAGCGTTTCACCAATGAACAACCCTCGCCAAAGAGGAGCTCTAGAGAGAATAAGCTGCGTGTGAGTATTCTTCTTGACATTTTTTAATTCAGATGTGTTTCTACTACTCTGTCATGTATTAACTATCCTTTTGCTTATTGTGTTAGAAGAAGAAATTGTCTGATAAGCTGGGATCTCAATGGACCAAAGCAGAGCTTGAGCGGTTCTATGACGCTTACCGGAAGTACGGACAGGACTGGAGAAAGGTAAATTAACTGTCTCTAACTCGCTTGAGTTTAATCTGATGGGCATTAGAGTTCTTAAGACTGTTTGTTTGTCCAGGTGGCTGCTGCTATCCGGAATAGTAGGAATGTTGAGATGGTGGAAGCTCTCTTTAATATGAATAAGGTATGAATCAAGACACTCTTGTTTGTATCTCAGTTTTAATTAGTGTTCAATGTGGCAAGTTTCTTGTGAAACCTAGCTATATAACTTTGCTTCTTCTTCTTCTTCCTCCAGGCATATTTGTCTCTTCCGGAAGGAACTGCCTCTGTAGCTGGCCTTATTGCTATGATGACCGATCATTACAGTGTCATGGTGAGAACTCTATTTAACTACGTGCTATAGAATGAGATCTTCCGGTTGAAAATGTTACTGACCTCTAGTTATTAACGTGAGTAAGCAGTAAAACCGTTGACATTATCTAACTGTTAGTTTTGTGTTACCCTATGTGGCTAATCTGTTGGGGTCAGTTTTTTATATTATAGATAGTTCTGTGGACTGGTTTGTATCCTATTCTTATGGCGTTTTTTTTCTAGGAAGGGAGTGGCAGTGAAGGAGAAAGCCCTGATGTTTCAGAAACACCGAAGAAAGAGAAAAAGCGCAAACGTGCAAAGCCTCAGCTTAGTGATTCTCGAGAGGAAGTTGATAGAGATCATCCAGTTGCGTCGTCGACTGACGGATGTCTCAAGTTTTTGAAGCAAGCACGAGCTAATGGTAAAGTGCCTACGCTGTATTAACTCATCATCATCCTAAATATTGTTCTGGATTTGTTGTTGAGCATTTAAAAGATGTTCACCTGTCTAGTATCTGTAAACCAATACGTTCAAGAATGTGTAAATTTGATTTTTAATCCATGTAGGAACTCATCAACGTGCCACTGGCAAACGTACACCTCGTGTTCCTGTACAAACATCACGGGATGATGGGGAAGGCTCTACTCCACCAAATAAAATAGCCAGAAAGCAGCAACTTGATGCCAGTGATGATGTTGAGCGTTATTTAGAGTTAGCATTAATAGAAGCATCCAGAAGGGGAGGAGGGTCTCCAAAAGACCTCAGCGACAACTCACCAATAAAGAACTGGGAGAAAATGGTAACTCCTGATCAGTTATCCTTTTATTTATTTTTCTGCCAAATCTTGATTTACTGAACTTAACTTTGTGCATTAACAAGTCGCGGACGAGGAAAGCTCAATCATGGGTGGGAAGTAGCGAAAAGCGTGAATCTGATATGGAAGAGGTTGGGGAAATGGAGGTTCCACGGAAGGGAAAAGGGTCTACAAGAAGAGAGTAAAAGTCGAAGAAGCAGAGGGTGATTCTTCTGATGACAATGGAGGAGCAAGCAGTGCTACTGAGGGGCATTAGAGTTCTTAAGACTGTTTGTTTGTCCAGGTGGCTGCTGCTATCCGGAATAGTAGGAATGTTGAGATGGTGGAAGCTCTCTTTAATATGAATAAGGTATGAATCAAGACACTCTTGTTTGTATCTCAGTTTTAATTAGTGTTCAATGTGGCAAGTTTCTTGTGAAACCTAGCTATATAACTTTGCTTCTTCTTCTTCTTCCTCCAGGCATATTTGTCTCTTCCGGAAGGAACTGCCTCTGTAGCTGGCCTTATTGCTATGATGACCGATCATTACAGTGTCATGGTGAGAACTCTATTTAACTACGTGCTATAGAATGAGATCTTCCGGTTGAAAATGTTACTGACCTCTAGTTATTAACGTGAGTAAGCAGTAAAACCGTTGACATTATCTAACTGTTAGTTTTGTGTTACCCTATGTGGCTAATCTGTTGGGGTCAGTTTTTTATATTATAGATAGTTCTGTGGACTGGTTTGTATCCTATTCTTATGGCGTTTTTTTTCTAGGAAGGGAGTGGCAGTGAAGGAGAAAGCCCTGATGTTTCAGAAACACCGAAGAAAGAGAAAAGCATAGCGTGCAAAGCCTCAGCTTAGTGATTCTCGAGAGGAAGTTGATAGAGATCATCCAGTTGCGTCGTCGACTGACGGATGTCTCAAGTTTTTGAAGCAAGCACGAGCTAATGGTAAAGTGCCTACGCTGTATTAACTCATCATCATCCTAAATATTGTTCTGGATTTGTTGTTGAGCATTTAAAAGATGTTCACCTGTCTAGTATCTGTAAACCAATACGTTCAAGAATGTGTAAATTTGATTTTTAATCCATGTAGGAACTCATCAACGTGCCACTGGCAAACGTACACCTCGTGTTCCTGTACAAACATCACGGGATGATGGGGAAGGCTCTACTCCACCAAATAAAATAGCCAGAAAGCAGCAACTTGATGCCAGTGATGATGTTGAGCGTTATTTAGAGTTAGCATTAATAGAAGCATCCAGAAGGGGAGGAGGGTCTCCAAAAGACCTCAGCGACAACTCACCAATAAAGAACTGGGAGAAAATGGTAACTCCTGATCAGTTATCCTTTTATTTATTTTTCTGCCAAATCTTGATTTACTGAACTTAACTTTGTGCATTAACAAGTCGCGGACGAGGAAAGCTCAATCATGGGTGGGAAGTAGCCGAGAAAAGAAGCGTGAATCTGATATGGAAGAGGTTGGGGAAATGGAGGTTCCACGGAAGGGGAAAAGGGTCTACAAGAAGAGAGTAAAAGTCGAAGAAGCAGAGGGTGATTCTTCTGATGACAATGGAGGAGCAAGCAGTGCTACTGAGGGGTTCAGAGTTAAATCAAAGAGACGAAAGGCTGGTCGTGAAGCCTCAAGAGGGACATATTCACCGCGCAGCCCAAAGAACATAGATAACAAACTTACTTCCGGAGGTAATAACCAGTAATAGTTTAACTTGATGCCTCATTACAACTTCCAAAATTATCCCCAATGCATACTTATAGGCTCTTGCATATTTTTGTTTAGATCTTTACTATTGTGTGATTTGGATATTTATTTATCCTGCATTGCCCATTTTAAAATAAGTATCACCGTCTTCTTCAGAGTCTGAAACTTATTGCCTGTATTTTTCATGTGTAGATGAATTTGATGCTCTGCAAGCTTTAGCTGAATTATCAGCTTCATTTCTTCCTTCAGCATTGATGGAATCAGGTGAGCTATGTTTGGTTGAATATACCTGAATTTTTATGTTTTTTTTTCCTTCTATATTTTGGCAATGAGTATGTAGATTGGGTTTAAAAGAAGAGCCTGCCATTACTTTTATTAATTTTACTATATTGCGTTGGGTTCCAGAATCATCTCCTCAGGTGAAGGAAGAGAGAATAGAAAACGACATGGACGAGAAACCTAGCTCACCGGAAGCTACTACGTCCACCAGCAGTCATGGGGGAAAAGCAAATTCAGAACCAGATGAGAGTCTGCTACATGCAATCTCTGCTATTGGGAATGCTGTTTACAATAGAAAACCAAAACCTTCAACGCAAGCTTCAACTGATTGTAATGCTGGGAAGCTACAGCCGGAACCTACTAGTGCTAGTTTAAGAAGAAAACGCAAACCAAAGGTAGCAAGATAATTCTTTTAATCTCCTTTTCTTTTTCATCTTTTTAGCTTAACATATGAATTGTTTTTTAATTTTCAGAAGCTAGGAGATGAATCACCACCTGATTCTTCTCAGAACAAATCCATAAACAAAAAGGTATCTCTATATTGCTTCATTTGTACATTAAATTTTAATCTTAGTTAGGCTCTGTGATCTGTGATTACTATCCTTTGAATCAAGTTAGAGATCCTTGACATATAATTTGGTTTATTGTGTGACAGGAGTTAGCTCAAGAAAACCATAATATGAAGTCCTATCTTAGAACAAAACGCACTGGTCAAGGTCCCTCTCAGTCAAAACAGTTGAAAACTGCTAAGGAGTTGGAGGAATCTACTACAATGAGCGATAAGAAACATTCTGTGTCAACTAAACAAGATTCTGATTCATGTCCAGCCACTTCACCACCACATAAACCTCCAAACAGGCGTAAGGCGAGTCTGAAGAAAAGCTTACAAGAAAGAGCTAAATCTTCTGAAACCGTTCATAAAGTTCCTCGTAGTTCCAGATCTCTTTCAGAACAGGAGTTGTTATTAAAGGTGGAGTAGCCTCTAACTTCAACTTCTCTTATGAAAGCATTCAAACTCTGGTTCTGATATTTTTTTTAAATTCCAATTTCCAGGATGAGCTTTCTACTTATATGTCGTATCCCTTGGCACGTCGAAGGTGCATATTTGAGTGGTTTTATAGTGCTATCGACCATCCCTGGTTTGCAAAGATGGAGTTCGTCGATTACTTAAATCACGTGGGACTTGGTCACGTTCCAAGACTCACTCGTCTTGAATGGAGTGTCATTAAAAGGTTTGTTCAAGTTTTGTTATTGAGAGAACATTTGTAGATTTTAAAGCTTACTCTTCTTTTTTGTAGCTCTCTTGGTAGAGCTCGAAGGTTCTCTGAGAGATTCTTACAGGAAGAGAGGGAGAAACTCAAGCAGTACCGTGAGTCTGTGAGAAAGCATTACACAGAGCTTCGAACTGGTGCTAGGGAAGGGCTTCCTACAGATTTGGCTCGGCCATTAGCAGTTGGTAACAGAGTCATTGCCATCCATCCCATAACACGAGAGATTCATGATGGGAAAATTCTCACTGTTGACCATAACCAATGCAATGTTCTGTTCGATGACTTGGGCGTTGAGTTAGTTAAGGTAATTAATCTTTTATTATATATTGATGATAAGGTCTCAGTCGTTGAACCATTGTTTTTTTCTTAACAGGACATTGATTGCATGCCTTCAAATCCATTGGAATACATGCCAGAAGGTCTAAGGAGGCAGATTGATAAGTGTTTATCCATGAAGAAAGAAGCACAGCAAAATGGGAATCCAAACCTTGGTTTATCTGCTATTTTCCCTCCATATGGACTTGAAAATGCTGACTGTTCCATGAGTCCTTCTCTGAATCAGGTAGAGAGAGATGGATTTGACTATTTCTGAGTCAAATGCTTAAAATGTTTGCCTGACCCATTAATTGTCTACAGGGTGATATGAATGCTCCTATCCCACATCAGACTAATCAGTCATGTATCATAGATTATAGCAAAGGACGAGAAGCTGAGATTCAGCGAGCACTTGCTCTACAGCATGCTTTAGATGAAAAGGTAATGAACTACTGATCTCGAATTGTTCATAGTTGTAGATATTGTGTCGCCCACGGAAACTCTACCTTCTGATTAACGTTAGTTAGCTTATATTTGTGCTGTGTGACAGGAAATGGAGCCAGAGATGCTAGAAATTGTCAAGGTCTCAAAGACAAGAGCGAAAGCAATGGTGGATGCAGCTATTACGGTATTGATTCAGCCACTTTTATATATTCTCTTGTAACATTACATATGTTTTTGCTGAGTTGTTATCACTCTACGGTTCTAGGCTGCATCATCTGTGAAGGAAGGAGAAGATGCCATCAAAATGATCCAAGAAGCCTTAGACATGATTGGCAAACATCAGCCGTTACGCAGCTCTATAGTAGTCAAACAGGAAGAGCACGCAAGTGGCAGCATTGAGCATCATCATCACAACCCATCTCCCTCAGACGCATCAAAGCCTATGGCTAACAACGATTCGATCTCACAAAATGGTTCAGAGAAAAAAGAGGCTCAAATGCCTTCAGAGTTAATCACCTCCTGTGTTGCCACTTGGATCATGATTCAGGTAATGGAAAAATTGCTTGGAAGTATCACTCATCCTAAAACTGAGTCAAACTGCATTGTCATAGTAAGACATTGAACTTTGCTTTCTCGTGACTTGCAGATGTGCACGGAGAGGCAGTACCCTCCAGCTGATGTAGCGCAGCTTATGGACACAGCAGTCACAAGCTTGCAGCCTCGATGCCCCCAGAATCTACCGATCTACAGAGAAATCCAAATGTGTATGGGACGAATCAAGACTCAAATCATGTCTCTAGTACCAAGTTGAAAATGCCAATTCACTTGGGTTAGTGTTTTTTTTTTTTTTTTTTGTCTCATTAGGTAAGTCCATTCTCTTTTTAACTTAGAGTAGATGATGGCATTATCACCTGAGAAAATGGTGTTAGAGGTGAATGATGGTAGTTTGCACCATTGGTTCTGTAACTTAAAATCTGATGCTTATGGTTTTTATTATAATATTCCATGAATGTCCTTTTTGGCCACTTTCAACTCAACTAGTTAAAGTCAAACATAACTGGAAATGTTACAATTGGTTTCAAAATAAAGCAAAAGATTAGACAAGCAAATGGATTACAAAACATAGAATGTTGTTTCCCCACCTTACGTTTCTATCATCAGGAAGCTCTTGTTAAGCACCGGCTTGTAGGCAAACGGGTCACACCTGTTGACTATAAGGTTCTGTGCTAAGTTCCAATCATCATCGCATAGTCCATGTACGTCTCTAGCTCCATCTTCACAGTGTTGTAAACTCTCTCTGTTCCAAACATATGTTTATCTTCTTCCCAACAAGATTCTCCTTGGGGGTAATGTACTTTCTTATCTCAGTGAGAAACATGTTGATCAGAGGCTCTTCCTTATCCTCAGTGAGAAACATGTTAATGCAATTAGATTATTGACGTACGTAGCTTTTATAACCACATCAATCTCTTTTTATTTTTCTCATCATAAAGGGTATTAAGTATTAACTGGATCCAATGCCAGCCTTGCTCGGACTGTTACCAACAATCCGACCCGGACGTTCAGATCTTTCATTTCCATAGTGCGCTAATCTAGGTAGGGATTATTGGTTGTTGTATTTTAATGAATTTAAAAATCCGAACTAAATCTAGTGTTATTGGTTCTGTGATTTTCAAATCTATATTAAAATCATGTGTTATTAGTTTAATGATTCATAAATTCTATATCAAATCAAGTGTTATTCAAATTAGTGATTCATAAATTCTATATCAAATCAAGTGATTCATAAAAAAAGGGTTCATATTCACCAAGTGACTTGCGTTTTAGTATATAAAAAATAAAAAAGTTTTCATTGGTTCGACTCGACTGAGTGGCACGATTACAATTGTTCTACTCTATTCCTGGGAGTTGCCGGGTAAATGTATATTCCTGGGATTGCCGGGTAAATGCTAATCTTAGAAAATGTTACAATTGTTTTCAAAATAAAAGCAAAGATTAGACAATCAAAAGGATTACAAACATATTAAGCTTAAACTCTTGTTTAGATTGCACGATGAGGTTTCTCAAGCAATGCTGAGAGATAAACCTCATCCTTTGACTTAGGTGAAATAGCGCACTTGTGTTTCTTGTACCTAAACTGCAGGAACATGTACATATAGTCATCAAGATCCTTCTTGTTACAGAAGAATCTATCAATCCACAGTAACCCACCTGGTCTCAGCACTCTATCCCAGTCATACAACATGAAATCCATCAGAAGAAGATCAATCCAACCGTCCATTAAACCAGCAGTATGAATCATATCCATAGTATTGTCGAAGAACGGTAGCCTCTGGTTCAAAGAGATGTACATAGGGATCAAACCTCTTAAAGCAATCATCTCACTGAAAGGAGCTCCCAAGTTTAGAGCAGTAGTGACAACAGTCACATTCTTCTCCCTCATTCTTGCTGCAAATGTTCCTGTCCCAACACCAATGTCTAATCCAATCCTAATCTCTCCTGCCTTCACTCTCAGAACATCATCAATCTTGAAATCAGCTAACAAAGTGCTGTTTGTGACCCACTTACCAATCTCTTTCTCCATCTCAAAACATCCGATGCATTGCGTGTAACCTCTTTTAGGGTTTTTACTTGACAAGCACGTGAAGTTCCTGCACCGGTAGTTTCCCCACCTTAAGTTTCTATCATCAGGAAGCTTCCAATCATCATCGCAATACGCTCCAACGTTTATACTAGGATGAAAAAATTGTCAAATTTTCTTCTTTTTTTTTGTCACTGAATTGTCAAATTTTCTATTTATGTGATTTGGGTTGATATTTTCAGTTATTTCATTCTTGGTAGCCAAGTAAACTTAGGGTTTTGGTAACTAGCATATAAGTAAGTTTGTTTCACATTTATTCCTCATCTTTTTCCTCTGCAGCAGTTTTGGTCTCTGAGGTGAGTCTCTCTCTCTCAAAATCCGATCATGTATTTGATGGTCTAACTTTCGAGAGTGATTTTGCTTTGGTTTATATCGGCAGATAACAAGGATCTCTGTGTTTCTTCTTTCAGGCATTTAAAAGAGACAACATATCATCGTAAGCTTCTTTTTCTGCCACCGTGGTTATGCAGATCTGAGGAACTAGTGTTATCTTCTCACTTATTGTCCATTCTCGTTTTTTCATAATGTTTAAACTCAATAGAGATTCACGATTAGATCTTTACTGTGATATAATGTTCTAGTCGAGGATCAATTTTTTTTTTGTTATTTATGTTTCTTGGTTATGTGCAAGTCTCCTTTTATCTCTCATAAAAGTTTCCATGAGCAGGTAAGCGATAATGATTCCAATTTTTTTGAGGTCCGGCATGCCTCACTTAACTCGTGGAGTAACTAGATCAGTCCGTAGTGTTTCTTCACGCAGAGCCCCAGTTACCTGTGTGTATATTCTATGATTCCATCTCTTTTAATATTCTCAGACTTTTATTTATGACTATTGTTTCATTTACAGTGGATGAGATGAAAAGGCTTCTCTGGAAGCCTGTAGTTTGTATTGGTAATAAATTTAGATTACGTTTCCGTTAAAAATAACACACAAGTCACTTGACATTCACTTGACGTTTTCTTTTCTCCGTAGTGGCTGGCTATGTTCTTGTCGTTGGCGAAATAAGAGACAATAAAAGAGACGACCTCATAAGAGAAACCCACGAACTAGCAAGGGACGCAAGAGACGCAAGAGAAGCCGGAGAATCAAAAGTTAGATAACTAATTATGGATGTTTTGTTCTTTTGAGACTCAAAAAATAATCCTTTATATATATTATGCGTGTTTTTGTGAGCAAAAACTTATACACTGATATTATGGTTAACTTTGTTTTATTAATGATCTTTTTCCAGTATCATATGATTCTTTTTACTAATCAACTCCAACACCACCGCTTGTATCATGGTCGCATCATCTGTAAAACCCACAAAACAGTCCAGGCACCATCTAATTGTGCATGGACCAGCGGGAAGATCTTACTATCTATATGTAAGCGCATCATTAATTAGATTGATCTTATCTTCAGCTATCAACCCAATCAAGTAATCTCAATTTGACCACTTGGTCATGTCTCTTGTTTGTTCGGTCATTTAAAAAATTGTCACGTAAATATATATCCCTTATATAATAAAACAAAAGTCTTTTGACCAATAAAATTAAAATATTTTTATATTTTTCAAAAATTAATAAAAACTAATTAATCATCAACAATAATAGTTAAAATCTGAATCCCTTACAAAATTAACCAGTTGTAAAAAAAACTCTCTAAATATAAAGAACTCCACGACTCCTATTATCATGATATGATTTCAAATTATTTCATATTCTCAATAATTGTTCAAATTACTAATTTTCACCTCTGTTTTCAACTTCTCCACAGTTTTCTCTTTTATTCTCAATCTTTTCATCTCACATCTTTCTTTTTGGTTTTGAGTGTAGCATCAAGAACCGATATAGCTTTACAATTTCCTTTTTGTTCAGATTGTCTTTTTTTTTCTGCTTCTCGGACTAATACTCATATTCTTTTTGTATGATTCAGTTTGAATTTTCTTATGGATTTTCTCATAGGATGGAGCGACAAGACTGCGAGGTTAAAATATCAGACCATGGAAACACTGAAGGTAAATATTTTAGCACTTTTATTTCAGTTAACACAAAGTTTTTTTTTTTTTTTGAAAAATAGTTAACAGGGAAATTTTTTATGTTATTGAGTTTCTTTGAACATTTTGGTTTTATTATGGATAAGACAAATAAAGATCTGAACAGCACTCGGAAGGGCCGGCTGAGGAGGGGGACAAGCAGTGCGACCGCTCCGGGCCTAAGCTTGTGTCCCCCGTATATTAATAGATAAGAGATCCAATTTTTTAAAAAAGTCTATATTTTTATATTAAAAAAATTATAAATATAATAAAAAAAATTGAAAAGGGCCCAAAAATATTTGATATGCATATAGTTTTATTTTCATCACAAAATATATAAAATATTACTGATTAAATTTAAAAATATTTTAAACATTATCTGAATATAAATCTTAGAAGATAAAAAAAACTTTTTACCCTAAAATCCATAACAATGTTAAGCGGGCCCTGGCACTCGGTGTTCACGGACGTTGCTTGGAACTCATCAACTGAGGAAGCTGGTCTGGGATGGATCATGGACGATGAGATCTCGGCATCCCAATACTCAGCGACGTCAACTCATGTCACCTCGCTCCTCTTGGCAGAAACTTTAGCGGTGCTCGCTGCTATGGACTTTGCCCTATCACATGGTATCGATTCAATCGCAGTTCTCTCTGACTCTCATATACTCATCAATACAATCAAGAAGAAGGTGATGAAGCTTGGGATTTTTGGAGTACTTTGTGATATCTACCACCTATCTACCTCATTCAAGTCAATTTTGTTTAACTTCGTTTCACGATCAAAAAATGTATTAGTAGATGCCAAGGCACAACAAGCCTTTTGGGCCTTGAACCTTTATTAAGTCTTTTAATGGAAATTTAGAGTTTGCACAAAAAAAACGACTAGCTACTCTTGCAAAAGAAAAAAATGTAAAGATGGCATACTGGTGCTGCTTGCAATGAGATTAAGCTTATTGTTGCTGTTAGTTGTTATAAACTTTAGATGTATACACAATTTCTTGAATTCTTTTCCGTAGGCAGTACGGGCCCAAAACCTAGTATATATATAATAAAAAATTTCATTGATGGTTCGATTCGATTGAGTGGCACAATTACAAATGTTCTTCTGAAACCATTTATAAGGTGCAGCGTAGTTCGAGATCTCTTTCAGAACAGGAGTCGCTATCAAAGGTGGAGCCTCTAACTTCAACTTCTCTTATGAAAACATTCAAAATCATGGTTCTGATATTTGTTTTATTCCAATTTTTCAGGATACACTTTCTACTTCTCTGTCGTATCCCTTGGCACGTCGAAGGTGCATATATTCGAATGGTTTTATAGTGCTATCGACCATCCCTGGTTTGCAAAGATGGAGTTCGTCTATTACCTAAATCTTGTATAGGACTTGGTCACATTCCAAGACTCACTCGTCTTGAATGGAAGGAACATCATTAAAAGGTTTGTTCAAGTTTAGTAATTGGCAAATGCTCCCAGAGAATATAGGTAGCTTTTTAAAAAGGTTTGTCTAATCCATTAATTGTCTACAGAGTGATATGATTGATCCCATTTTGCATGGTAAAGTATCAACCGACACAAGTAGTCCACATCAGACTATAATAGATTATAGCAAAGGACGAGAAGCTGAGATTCAAAGAGCACTTGCGCTACAACATGCTTTAGATGAAAAGATAATGGGATTCTGATGTCTAATTGCTCATATAGGTAGATATTAAGTTAGCTAATATTTGTGCGGTGTGACAGGACTTAAAATCTGATGCTTATGGTTTTTATTATAATATTCCTTGAATGTCCTTTTTGGCCATTTTCAACTCAACTAGTTAAAGTCAAACATAACTGGAAATGTTACAATTGGTTTCAAAATAAAGCAAAAGATTAGACAAGCAAATGGATTACAAAACATAGAAAGTTGTTTCCCCACCTTACGTTTCTATCATCAGGAAGCTCTTGCTAAGCACCGGCTTGTAGGCAAACGGGTCACACCTGTTGACTATAAGGTTCTGTGCTAAGTTCCAATCATCATAGTCCATGTACGTCTCTAGCTCCATCTTCATAGTGTTGTAAACTCTCTCTGTTCCAAACATATGTTTATCTTCTTCCCAACAAGATTCTCCTTGGGGGTAATGTACTTTCTTATCTCCAAACATGTTGATCAGAGGCTCTTCCTTATCCCAAATAGTTACATCTGATATTAGATTAGATAGTATTATTGACGTACGTAGCTTTTATAACCACAGCAATTTCTTTTTATTTTTCTCATCATAAAGGGTATTAAGTATTAACTGGATCCAGTGACAGCATTGCTCCGACTGTTACCAACAATCCGACCCGGACGTTCAGGTCTTTCACTTCCACAGTGCGCTAATCTAGAAGTCTCCGCTTGTCGCCCAGACAAATGTCTCTACCAAGTTACGGATCTTTCACCTTCGGTGACGTTTGAAACCAACAGGAAGGTTAGGCGAACGACGTCGCTTTGGGCTGTGGTCACGATAACGAAGGTCGTTTCACTGGATCCAACCGGTTTGCTTGGTTTAGGCGGTGGAAGTCATCGAAGATGCGACGTGTTATTGCTTCTCCGTAACAGACACTTTCTACTACGTCGGCGGTCAACAAGTCTCGATCTTGGACTGTGGAACCGCCGTGACTCGTCTCCAGACTCAGGCCTATAACTCGCTGCGGTTAAACTCACCGCGAATCTGAAGAAGGGAACGTCGACCATCTCTCTCTCTCTTCGAATAACTACTTGATCCTGATAGCCGGAACGTTCTGCTTTGCTTTTTTTCCGACGTCGTCGTCCTCCATCATCATCGGGAACGTATCACTTACGATCTACCGAATAATCTTATCGAAACTGTCAGCGAATAAATGCTAAAAGAAGTGGATGATTTTTTTTTGGTGAACAACAGAAGTGGATGATTAGTAGTAGTTTTACAGCTATATCAGTAGTTACTTCTTTGTAATGGAAAACAAAAATCTTTTGTAAGTATGAATTTTTCTTTACAAAACTCAGTTTCAGCCCCTACTTAGGTTGAATTTTTAAATTCACTCAAACTTTAGAACCAATCAAAAATAATACATAAATTATTAATTATAAAATATTAAATTAAACAAAAAATAGCTACAAAAAATAAAAACATATACCCTAAACCATAATCCTAGACTCTAAACCCAAATCCAAATCCATATACCCTAAACCATAATCCTAGACTTTAAACCCACATTATATACCTTAAATTAAAAAATAGACTATAAACCTAAACTCAAGTCCTATACCCTAAACCCCAGTCCTAGACCCTAAACCCAAACCGTAAACCTTAAACTCAAATTATATACTTTAAATCCAAAACCTTAACCTTATCACTTTTGTGCCTTAATTAATTTTTTCATCATATTTTGGATCAAGATGGCTAATCTGGTCATGCCATAAGTGTTTATTTCGTGGTGAACCATACTGGTTACCATGGCTTTATGCCTCTTTCATACTGATCCTTAGCATAGAATAAATCAGTAGAAAATATAGGTATAGGCATTAATTAATTTCTTTATAACTCAATGGGTCTGAATAATGTCGTGTCTTTTGCCGTTTGTCAGTACCAATTAATTGATTTCAAGTGATTGTAGGAATGTAAAGTTGAACCTATACAATCAAGATGAAGTTAAATCTATGCGAGAAATCAATCTATCGATGGTGACTCATTAGTCTACACCCAACAATTGATTTTATGTGATTGTAGGAATGTAAAGTTGAACCTATACAATCAAGATGAAGTTAAATCTATGCGAGAAATCAATCTATCGATGGTGACTCATTAGTCTACACCCAACAATTGATTTTATGTGATTGCAGGAAGGTAAAGTTAAACTTATACAATCAAGGTAAAGTTAAACTATGCATGAAATCAACTATCAGTGGACTGATTATCTTTTTATTAAGGTTTTATTTGTTATTTAATCAAGAATCATCAAGCAAGACCAAGCAAGATAATATATAAAAACAAAATTGTGAATCATCAAGTAGGTCAAAAGCAAATCACAAAATCATAGACTTAAAATAAAATTATCATGTCGAGATCTTTCTTTTAGTCAATGTATAAGCCGGCCTCACAATCTATATTACTCCACACGGCTTTCTTGGATTCATCCTGATCCAATGCCTCAGGATATCTCATCTCACTGTTTTTTTCTCCAATGCATATTTTCTGAAGTTTCTCAAATCTGTCAATGGTATCTTTAATTTTATGCTTTCTTTGCTCAGTTGTCAATATGTATGACAATAGGTCATTATAGGTTGTGAAACCTTTAGCTGTATATGATAGCAACCGATCCTTTTGATTGAATGTGGAATATGTTTTATACAGTAGATCATTATATGTAACCACTTCATCACATAGTTCAAGACTATGGGCGATTTTCATTAGAGCGAATCGTACTCTTCCACGGATTTAAAATCCTCGAACCTCGAGTATCTTCCAATCATTCATGGCCTTTCGCCATAATTCCATTGAGTATATGGATTTTAGTTTTATCCAAAGATCATAAGGATCCTCAATACTTTCGTACTTATTTCTCAGTTCCTCAGTGAGATGATAGCGCATAATTGTTATGGCTCTATGCTTTTCACTTTCAACTTCATTATTTCTTTCAATGATACATTTCCGAGTCCTCTGTGACTTCAGGGCAATTGAAGTGTTCATTTCTCATCTTGGATAATTATCTCCGAGATATCTAGGGCAGCATAATCAGAAGGCTCAAATCTCGACATCTGAAATCATTAATAAATTCATGATTTAAAATTCTTGCAACCAATTCAAATAATTAGTGCATATGATTTCATAAGTCTATCTATAATACTTTAGGCTACACGGCTCATGTTTTGTGATGCTTAGGCCTTACGGCTTTAATCTCAATCAAGGGCACAAGGCATGTATGAACTAATGCATTATGCCTCACGGCCATTCAGTATGATTGATAACAAAACACAATGCCACACGATCCATATCAATCAAATAATCTAGCAACCTAACTCTCATTCAATATGTAAATTCTTTAAATCAATCTTTCAGGTTTTAAGTAATGAGAGATTTAAGGTTTCAAGGCCTTTAGGAATATCAATCAAGATTAAGGGTTTCAAGGCCTTAAGGATTTCGAATCTTGAGATTAGATCTATTAATCAATTTATCAATCCTAACATCTCAGATCATCAATCATCAAACAAAGACATTTTAAAACCGATTTAAACTTTTAGGGTTTCAGTTTGAGTAATTTAGATTCGAATTTAAACAATCTTATCAATAGCTCTAGGTGATCAAACAATCAAAGTTTAAATCAAACAATTTAAAACCGATTTTCTAAAATTAGGGTTTTTAGGAGATTTCGAAAAACTTTGATCTTTGATCAAGGGGATTTGATTTGAGATTCAAAATCATTAAGACTTTGATTTTAATTGATCAATGGATCAATCTCGAATTATGGTTTAGGGGATCGGACTTATTCGAGCTCTGATTTACTCTTTAGGGTTTGATCTATTTTCCCTATGCCTTTCATCTTTCGAGTTCTGATTTTAGGGTTTCAATCTTTACAAAACAACCATGTTCAATTCATGTTCTCAGAATTAGGATTACCTTTGTTTTGCAGATTGTAGAAACCCGACCACCAAGATGAACCTCGAACGGACGCGAGCTGGCTGCTTCGGGATCGCGAGCTGAGAGGATGCGATCGGGTTAGGTTTGTTAGGTCGCGATCGCCTTGGTTGTCTCTCGCGAACGGGTTGAGGCTGATCGTCGGATCGAGCTGAGGTAGTGACGGGAACGCGAGACGGGATTGAGTTCAAGGGTTCGTCTGAGCTGAGATCGGGATGAAGCTGAGGCGGTAATGCTTGCTGGAACGGAATCAAGAACGAATTAGGGTTCTTCGGGATTAGGGTTCCAAAAGACCAAGGCGGCGCCGTCTATTGTTTCTGCGAGTGTGGGCGCGTCTGAGATCGGATTGATGAACGGTTTTCGCTGATAGATTCGTCTTGTCCAGAGCTTCAATTTGATATGTGGCTCGTTGTCTGGTTCCTCGAGGTTTGAGAGATAGATTGATTTTAAGTTACGCATGGATTAGGGTTTATGTGTGACGGATTTTAGGTTAGGTTTTGTCTCGCGGTTTTGAGTCTATCGTGCGATAACGTGTTGTGAATGAAGAGGGAACTTGTGTTTATTATTAGGTCGACCAACTGGTCTTTATATATATATGGTAATGACGGCCCAAGATCGGACGACATGAGATCATACTTATCCGTAACTAGATAGTATTGTAATCGTAAGATAAACACCAACTATAATGTGGATAAACACAAGAGTAAATAGACGCCAAGATGATCACGCGATGCCGTACCATCTGCATTACACTGACCGATAAACGGCCGATCACTAAATGGTTTATAACATCATATAAGATTTTATTTTGAAAACTACACCATTAGTCAATAACACAAATTCTTCGTATTCTTATTCATTAGATTTTAGAATCATATGCGTTTGAAAAAAGCATATTTTAAATTCGTTCCTTTCCAAACAAAATATCCTTCATTTTTCAATCAAGTTCTCCGTATTCTTATTCTTAAGAATTAAAGAAAAACAAAAACCAATTAGTCAATATAACAAAAGTGTTTAGAAATAATTAAATAATTACTTGTTCTCTCTAGAAGTTTGCTCTTCCTTCTCTCTAAAAAGTCGCAACTAAATTTCATCGTGTACGGTGGCCGGCGGCGACTCTAGTCGTCGGTCACCTCCATTTCTTTTGGGTTTTTGGGTCCTATCTTGTATATCCTCAGATCGGTGTGACTCCGGCTAAGTCCGGCTTAAAGTCCGATGTTTTCGGTTTCCTTTTGTTTCGTTTTATTACCTTCTCACCTTCTGAAATTTAATGTTCACTCTCTGATTTTCTATCAGATTGTTATATTACTGGATTGATTTGTAAATCTCTCTGTTTTCTCCGGTAATGCTTGTTCTTCTCTCTTTTGAGACTAAATCTATGTTCCCTCTAGTGAGATGTTTTGGAGCGGAGTTTCTCTTCAGATCAACTGATTTCGAGCATGGAGAAAGGGTGTCTCTTCGCCGTGTTAGGTGGTGCGCCAAGGAGTGCTTGATCTTATTTGTCTATGGGCATAACTCACCGACGTTTCAGATTCAGATTCACTATCAATCCGGCGATCAACAGAAGGTGTACCTGCAGATTTCGAGTTGGGATCCTGGAAGTGATGAGTCTGATGACTACAGTAGTGATACCTCAGATGGAGAACCAGGAGACGCTTCTTCGGCAATGTTCCAAAGGAGTCGAGCTTCGCCGATGACGTCATCTAAACCCATATTATTTCAACACGTGGCTGGCTAGTGTTTCATGCTTATCATTTGGGCCAATGTGGGATTTAAAACTGTATTGGATTTAAATTCTCTCGGGCTCTGCTTGTAAAATGGCCTTAAATGGCTTTTCAATATAAATTATAAAATGGTTGACAAAAAAAAAATCACTTGTTCTGATTGAAATAGTTTTTGTTCCGATCTACGATTAGACACACATGAAATCAAACCCAGATATAATATAAGAAGTAAATGGTGCATTGGTGATTGGTGTATCTTTTCTATTCTTACTACAATTTATTTCTTACAGTATTTTTCTTTGACTAACAAACAATAATTCTAGGGAAGAAATGATATTTATGAACTTTGTTAATCTAGATCACAGAAGAACTCTTGCAGTTGTAGTCAATTTCGGACTTACTTTTTCACTGTTCTTAAAAATGTGTATAATTAAATCCATTCATCATTTTATTAAAGATGCTAAGAATCAACAACACGAAAATATTTTATCCTGAAACATTTATTTACCAGAAACAAAGATAATAATAGTATTTTTAAGGTTTGATTAGTTTTATACTTTCTGAATTAATTACTTATAAAAAATTAATTACTAAATAAAACCAGGAGAAAAGTGTCTTATTACATGTAATAAACTGTAGTTTTCAATAAAAGAAAAATAGAAGTGTATTTTCCAAATTTCATATCACAAACAGAGTATTTATCAAACTATCCTAGAATATATATTTTTTTATTTTTATTATTCAAATTTTAAGTTACAGGCATTATGTTAGAATTGCAAATCCCCTATATATTAATCGAGGACCATTAAAAAAATTGTAACCTTAAATTTGTACTAATTAAAAAGAAACCCGGCTTATGTGTCACTTAATTAAAATGTCAATTTAGCTTACGTGACAGCTTAAGAATAAATTGAAAAAAAATATTGATCCAAATCCAATTATACTAGGAAAATTATATTAACCCACAGTATAAGAAACATTTATTTTTTCCCTAAATAAAAGCTACGGAATTACCTTATAAGATTAATGTATATAAGACAATTAATGACTATGAATAATAAAGATTTGATAACAATTTTGCATCATTCTTCATTTTTGTTTAATTTTATATTATTAAAAAATTAAACAATCATATTAACCATATAATAAAAAAATTAAATGTTTTCTTATATGTTATATTTTGAATTTTTTAAAATGATTTTAAATTACAAAAATGAGAAAACCTTATATGTTATATTTTAAGAATTTTAAAACTATTTTAAATTACAAAAATGAGGAAACTTTTATGTTATATTTTTCTTATATGTTAGATTTTTATATGTTTTATTTTAATTTTTTTAAAACGACTTTAAATTACAAAAATGTAAATTTTCTTTAAGCATACGACTAAAAGCATTAAAATGACATGTACCAATCGATGGTTGATCTGAAACCTTTCAAAACCATATGAAATATAAATATCAAAATAATTCAAATGTGGAACAGTACTGTTCACTTTTTCAAAAATGTGTTCGGTGGAAAAAATAATATTTTTGTGTCATAATTTGTTTAATGTGCAATCCGATCAACCCATGATATATTAATTATAGTTTAGTTCCACAATTTTTAATAAAAATTGATCTGGTCCATCGGAAAAAAATTATATAATAACAACAAAAAACATTGTATATGTACAAATAAAATGATCAAATATATAAAAAATAATATAGTGATATTTAGGTATCTTTGTTCCTAAATTAGAAAGATTTTTGAGTAATACCAGTTTCCTATACATAAACCTAAAGACAATTAATTTGCATATAAGTTAGGAAAACTAAATATACGTTACCAATTTATTGTGCAATCAAATTCATTGAAAGTGATGCACTTATGCGTATATTTCGTGATAAATGTACTATTGTTAGATTGCTCCCCATTCAGAAGTTCAACTAATGTGACCGTGAAAATGGATGTATTCATATACATTACACATAAGGAAAGTTTTTTAATTTACCTCTTGACCAAGTTAGACCCTCATGAAGATTCGCAACTGATCGGAACTACGGTTTAAAACGAAAATTGTTATATGGCATGTTTATATTGTTTGAAATATATATTATTCAAAAACCTTACACCGTGAAGAAAAACATAATACAACAAACCATATAGATATCAGTGTATGAACAGGTTTGGTTTGGTATAACCGGTTTGAAATCATTAATTGAATAAGTTCAACCGGTTTGAAATTGTGAATTGAATAAATCAAACGGTTCAAAGCAAATTAAGCCTCTCACTGGATCTATTACGAAAGCCCCGAATGAAATCCTGGCCCAGTTTTTGTTACACCGAAGCCCTAACTCCCACTTTGTGTATATATATATAGGTGTACTTTCTCTTCTTTTGCTTTTTGGTCAGAGACTTAAGATTTAGTTCTGATACCAAGGACGAAGCTTACGAACTCAATCGTTTGTCTTATTATCATTCTTTTAATCTTTTTTCAGATCTACAAATTATCAATTCTTTAAATCCCTTTTTCGTTTGTTTTGACTCTTAATCCCCTCTTAATCCCTTTGCAATTCGTTTGTTTTTAGATCTACAAACTTACTTGCAGTTTTTTTTTTTTTTGTTTTTTGAGTTTGAGTTTGGGTTGTTCAGATGATTCTTTTGATCCTTTTTTTTCAGATCTACAAATTATCAATTCTTTTAATCCGTTTTTCGTTTGTCATGACATTGAATCCCTTTTGCAATTCGTTTATTTTCAGATCTACAAACTTAACCATTTTTTTCGATCCCTTGTAGATCTTCAATATTTTTTTTTTTTTCAATTTTCTCGTGAAGCTTCCCATGATCCGCTGGCAGGCCTCGTTTGATTTGATGCCCCATCCCACAATCCGCTGGTAGGCCTCGTTTGATTTGATGGCCCAGCCCACAAACAGGGCATCATTTGATGTCCCAGCCCACACCCAATGGCCCTGAGCAAGCAACCACGATCAAAGATTGACCTAGTTCACCTGCCTCTATATAAAAAAGTAGTTACACAGTTCAGCTCTCACTTTTATAATCGGACATTAACTAATTCAATATGTTTCGTTTGTCAACCATCACTCTTCAGCGAGTTATTTCCAGGGTTTCTCTTCCCCTCCACCTCTCTAGGGTTTCTCTTCCCCTCCACCACACTAGGGTTGCTCTTCCCCTCCACCTCTCTAGGGTTTCTCTTCCCTCCACCTCTCTAGGGTTTCTCTTCCCTCCACCACACTAGGGTTGCTCTTCCCTCCACCACACTAGGGTTGCTCTTCCCTCCACCACACTAGGGTTGCTCTTCCCTCCACCACACTAGGGTTGCTCTTCCCTCCACCACACTAGGGTTGCTCTTCCCTCCACCACACTAGGGTTGCTCTTCCTCCACCTCTCTAGGGTTTCTCTTCCCTCCACCTCTCTAGGGTTTCTCTTCCCCTCCACCACGCTAGGGTTGCTCTTCCCCTCCACCTCTCTAGGGTTTTTCCTCTTCACGTCTCTAGGGATTTTCCTCTTCACATCTCCAGATGCCCATTTTCACCTCTCTCTTTCTCACATCTCTCTCCATTTCCCCTTTCACCCTTTACACTCCGGTCAAGCTTTCCTCTCTCTCCTCTCTCACCGGCCTTTTCACGCAGCACTCCTCAGGTTTGTTGTTATATCTGATTCAACACATTTTATTTATATATCATTTAGTAAAAAACCCTTCTTTTATTTTTCAGCGGTCACGCTTTCCTCTCTCCCCTCTCTCACCGGCCCTTTCACGCAGCTCTCCTCAGGTTTGTTGCCATATCTGATTCAACACATTTTGTTTATATATCATTTAGTAAAAAACCCTTCTTTTATTTTTTAGGGAACCGGTGGCGGCGCCGGTGGCACCACCGGCGGTGGCGGTGGTGCAGTCGTCGGCGGTGGTGGTGGTGGCGGCGCCGGCGGTGGTGGTGGTGGCGGCGCCGGCGGTGGTTGTGGCAGCTGCAACTGCATTGGTGTGTGTCAGTATAAACCCTCCTTAATTCCAAGACTCGACTTTGGTTTCAACGTCGCCTTCAACATCATCCACCGTTTCGGTTTGTGGTCGGTAGCTTTGGCTTTCTTGTCTGAGCTTGTGACTGAGAAGAATGTTAAGCATTTTGCAGAGAGTATGATAAGGATCTGCGATCCGAGCTTAGTATAATAGGGTTTCAGTTTTAATATATCTTTATCTTCCACTTTGATCAATCTGTCTAGGTTTAAGTTGTAATAACTTGTCTTCTTCCACTTTGATGAATCTGTCTAGTTTTAATATCTTGTATCTAGACTTTTGGTTTTCTCCCATGTTGCAAAGTTCGTTCTTTTATGGAACTTTTATATAATGGAAAGAGCAAGACTTTTGTTTTTTCCCATATTGCAAAGTTGTTTTAAGAAAAATAATCCTGAATAAGACAAATATCTATAACGTTTTCAGATAAACAACACTAATGAATGGACAAGAGTAGTAAAGTGAAAAGGGGTTACATTTGGTGACAATGCTCTCTAAACGGACCAAAGATCCAATAAACGAGAGGAGCTCTCTAGGTGTGACACGGCGAGATACAAAACGAAAGAGACAAAAGATCATCCAATAGTTTGATAAAGAATAGTTTGATAAAGGACAAAGGCTGTCTACTACTAGTTATCTATAGACCGATAAAGTACTCGCACGTATAAGCTTGATCACCAAGCATTTGGACAAGAAAAGGACAACTTGTGGGTTTTATAGAAAAGATGATAGTTGTAGTTTTCAATTTTTCTTTTTATTTTTAAAATTATTTGGAACATGTGCGAAGAGGGAACTAGACAGCCCTAATATAAAAGAACTGTGTTTGTTGTTCAAAAAAAAAAACACTGTATTTATTGATTTAATTATTTATTATCTTAAATACTCCCCATTCTGTTTGTAAACTTTTTAAAACTCATATTCCTTTTCAAAGTTTTATATTCACGACAAAAAAAAAAAAGGGAAACTATCGAATACGAATAAGTCCATTTGGCTGAACAAAATTCTCTTATGCAAGGTAAGCTTTCAAGTTCCATCGTAAGAATTTTAATTGGCAACCATCAAAACAATATTACGAGTTAGTTTACTAAAGAGGGATTTTACATTTTCAAATTTTGATTCCTCAAACTTTATAGTAACAATGATTGATACACGTGTCATCAGTCAATACAATTTTGATTCCTCAAACTTTATAGTAACAATGATTGATTTTACATATCGTTTCTTATCTCTTTGGTGAAAGTTGTTAGAATCTTTTTTTATTAGTGTTTGATCTTTTCATATACAAATATAATAAAACTTACCGCTATAAATTCTTAGCGACAAAAATTCAACCGCCACAGATATTATGTTACGTTGATGATAGAATGAACACTAAGTCACTAAGTCTAGAATAAAGCTGTCAATAAAAGCCTGTATTTGAAATTCAAAAAAAAAGCATCTTGTAGAATTATTTAAGAACAACATGCTAAATGCTAATAGTTAATTTTGTTCAAAAACACGTACGTTGTCTTCTTTAATAAATGATGCTAGCCTAGAAGTCTACGGGCCATCCATCTCCAACAAAAACATCAAAACACCAAATTTGAATGATTTCATCTCCAACAATACACCAAATTTAGTGTAATACGATTCATCACACCAGATTTTCACGCACGTGACAACTGAAGTTTTCATACTCTCTCAGGAAAATGGTTTACCATCTTTTTTATATGAACTGGGTTTTCATTATTTCAAACAGGTTGCAATAATAATTAAATTTGCGCTGAAGAGTTTTTATTATTTTATTTTAAGTTTATCCACTTCACTCAACCACAAAAACGCTCCAAGTTCACCAACCCAAAATGCATGGTAACAACTGTTGAGACTCGAACACTTCTACCTTTTGAAAAAAAGATTTACCAGCAGAGCTAACAGCTCCGGGGTAGCACATGTCATTTTGAACCTTTTTTCAAAGTTCGCTTCGTTTATATCAAAAGGACAAGTTGATATGTATAACTTCACCATAAATAACAACGAACTTTGGTTAAGGACAAGGATTTGTCTGGATAATGGTATAAACGGTCCGTACAATAATGCGGTTTCCAATAATTAATTAAGGCTTCTGGAAATGACAAGTGGTGGCTTATCATCACTTTGGCACATATTTTAACAAACAATTAACTTTTCAATGAACAAACCTCTTAATGTCCACCTTAAACTGAAAGCCTAAATAACAGCCAACGAGCTTTAGCCATGTGGTGTTGAGAATCAAACAATCAGTCTTTTAATGTCTTTTTGAACCCCAGAAAGGCTTTCACACCCACTTTATTTCCCATATATATGGACATAGTCCTAAAAAGCAATACTAATTGGATTATCCATTTTATAGTACTAAAGCCATTATTATAATCTTTTTAAAATACTTTCTGATGTGTTTGTTTTGTGTGTTTGTGTCATATCTTGGGTTAAATATTAATCATGGTGGAACCAGTTATGAGCTCCGTTGGCGTTATATTAGTAATTAAATGAATAATTTATTTGAATTATGCTTCCAATGAGGACATCACTCGATCTATAGTATGAAACATTTTATTTTATTTACTAAAGTATGAAAACAGTTTTACTTATTTATGTTTAGAGTATACTCCACTCCGACGAATTATTTGCTTTCTTTAAATAAATCATAAAATAATAAGCATCCATATTTATGAATAATCTACAAAATAGCATTACAATCCCAAAACAGACAAAACCAATCAAATTGAGCGATTTGTTAAAACGCCGTGACATATGATCAAGCTTGTAATAAAAAAGCTGATCATATATCCTAAGATAATATCATACCCCATTACTTTTCTTTAATTATTACACTTAACACATGCCTTTCCCACGTATACTTCGTGTTAAATAAAGTAACGATTTTTATAATTTTATTCAGATAATATCATACCCCATTACTTTTCTTTAATTATTACATTACATGTGTGGTGTTCCAACACTTGTGTGATAGTCTTCCTTGGGGTGTCAACAAAGAAATCATTTTTTTCAGAAATATCCGATACCAGACAAAGTGGTTTTGAATCCATATGTTCCAAAGTGATCTCATCCTCTGGTAACCTATTAAAATGTACACGGAGAGATAATGAAATATCATCACACAGTTTATTAATAAATAAAAAAACTATAATAGTTCATATATTAATTACAGTTTCAAGAAAGCTTCAACCTCATCCATATCAGGATTCAAGGCTATATCAGAAATATTGTAGACGTTGGAAACACTACGTTCCGCTGTACATATAACAAAATAAAAAACGTTAGATGGGTAAAATTGCATAACAAATGTGTAAGTGAAAATAGATAATTTAAATTATATTGGTTCTTAGTTCTATATAATGCTTACATTGGCAGACACTGATCTTCCCAAATCTGACAACGCATATCAAAGCACGGTTGATGCTGTAATTGATGCTGTAATGAAGGACATCACTAACCACCTCAGCATTATCACCCCACAAAACGATTGTGAGGCGCTGATCACTGAACTAAACATTAACAGAACGTACATAAGCATATTCTATAATCCAACCTTATATCTACAAAGTATAATCTAATGAATCGTTACACTTGATTCCTAAGCTGTAAGGACAACTTGTGGTGGTATCCTTGCCATCGACAGATATAATGTCCAAATTACTAAATCCAACGACCTGGCCGATAACGTCTAAAATATATGTATATATTAATTAAAGAAAGTGTTAGGCAACGCATAGATTTAACAATGAACATTATTAATGCGAAGAATGTAAACAAAAAAAATGTCATATGTATACTCACCAACCAAGTAATCAGTATAAAAGTTCCCAAAAGCAATGGGATGGAAACCACTCAATTGGCGAGGCAGCAGTTCTGAGACACGGACACGGGTTGAATTTGAAAACACTATTTTGTATGCATGTTTGTTGTTCGATATGCACCCACCGATGGCGTGACATTAAAATTTAATATCACCCGTGAACACCCCTCAAAAATGGGATAAAAGCGGGCGACCAAATCTTTATTAACAACACACGCATGAATTGTTTCTCCCTGCGACCAAAGCACAATGGATCATCGATCAGTAGTTATATACTATAACAATTTAGTTAAATTTGGTAGTATTATGAATCGATAAAAACTTACAAAAGAATCGCATAAGAAGCATTTTAACCATTTTTCCAACTCATAACAATAATCATCATTAGTGTATAACAATAATACTTAAAAAATGGAAACAAACAATAGTAACTAGTCAAAGCATATCATATTTTTTATAAGTTTGTGTTGAAAAACTTAGTCAAATTTAGTAAAACTAAGGGAGATAACATATTTTGTAAATATGAGTTTTACATATCTTGAAGTTACTTATCACTCTTAAAAATACAAGTTATTCAAAAACTAGTCTAGAAGACTTAAAAACAAGCGCGGAAGTCTTCCACGGAAGTTTTCTCGGATCAGTTAAAAACTTTAATTAATGTGAATGTTGGTAACCTCATAAATATCACCAATTAAGTTATAAATTTCATTCAGTAGCCCAAATATTCATTAATAAACACGAATTAACAAGAAAATGTTAAAAAATCTTTATAGTTTTAGAAAAAATGCAAGTTTATTAAACATTGACGCAGACGACATCCACATAGGTCATCTAGTAGACTTCCAGAGAAGCTGGTCTGGGATGGATCATGGACGATGGGATCTCGACATCCTAATACTCAGCAACGTCAACTCATGTCACCTCGCCCCTCTTGGCAGAAACTTTAGCGGTGCTTGCCGCTATGAACTTTGCCTATCACATGTTATCATTCAATCGCAGTTCTCTCTGACTCTCAGATACTCATCAATACAATCATGAAGAAGATGAAGTTATTTAAATTCTAACCCGCACAGCCATTTATTCTCAATTTTAAATAGCATACACTTTTTTTTATAATAAAATTTTATTTAAATTAATGTATAATAGTATATATTATTAATTACGAAATTAATAAATGGTATTAATTTAAATAAAATATTTTAAAATTTAAATTTACAGTTAACAGTTATAACTAAAAATAAAATTTTGTTATAACTAAAAATAAAATTTAAATTTACAGTTAAAATTGATTTATTATTAATATCTTTATATATTGAATAAATTAATATTAAATAAATGTAATTAATGAAATAGACCTAATAAAGCTAGTATGACTTTTTTTATGGTAGATAAAAATGGTACTTCTCTTTTAATAGAGAAGATATCGACCACCACCATGTCGTCTTATTAATCGTGCCGCTATATAAACAACACTGCATGCTTTTTTAATTTTCAATTAATTAAATGTCGATTTCTTAACTAATTAAGAATATACTAGATTTTGATCCGCTCTCCGAAGGGCGAGTATATTTTTGTTTATATTTTCTTTGTTAGAAATGAAATATTCATATTTGTGTCTTTTGTAATCATATTTGTAATTTTTTTTGTAATCATATTTGTGTATAATATTTTTTAAAAACTTTAGTAAGAACTTTTGTTAATTCTATTAAATTTGTGAGGTTGCCAAAGTATACACTTGTTCCATAGTCATTTCGTGCATTAATTTTGATTTTTTATCCAAACAATTATAAATTTGTTATTTTTTAAAAAAATTAATAAAACATAGTTACAAATTTGTTTAGTAATTAAATAGTAATTAAATATTTGTAAAAATAGTTTTCCATTAAATTTTCATCATTTGATTTTATATATAATGATTTATAAAATGTTATTATTACACATAATAATTTATGATGCAAATAAAAATGAGTTTATAATGTTTGATCCAATCTATATTATAATAGATCAGTTTTTGCTCACTCCTCAGCGCGCCACGTCATCGTTTTGTGGGTCCCACTTTTAAAAAGTGTGAAAAAGTGTCAAGCCCATGGCTCGAACCCGGGTTATTGAGATATAAACACCAACATTTATACCACTAAGCTAACTGGTATCTTTGTACATTGATAACCGAACCTAATATATATTTATGAAGGTCGGAAGCCATTGCTTCTTCGGCTTCCTTTGAGGGTCGGACCTACAAGTGTGTTATGGGTTTCATTTTTAAATGGGATTCATCATGTTATATGAAAAAAAGCTTAAGTTTGCAACAATTATGGTTTTTCTATATTGTAAACTGTTGTAGTTTAATATGAGTTCTTTTCATCATTGTCTCAAACAAGTCTGAGTTACAGAGTTGCACCGTGTATATGTTCGTAATCTATTTTTTCACCGGTGAACTCTTCATGTCCCCATCTTAAATCGCTTGATCATAAATGTTCCTGATTTGTAGCCCCTCTGTAAACCATATACATATGATTCTCATCTTTTATGAACTCAATCTGCATCTCCACAAAACTCATTGATTCCTCTTAGCTTTAACAATCTTCTAGAAAATGTTTCTCTCGCCTCTCCGCCATTAAACCAAGGCCCCGACGTCTGTCACTCAACCTTCGAGTCTCTCCGTCTTGGTCTTAGTAGTCAGATCATAGTCTCTGGCTTCCTTCGCTTATGGGATTCCCTGAACTTCAAGAAAGACAGGGAGTTTGTGGGAATCACGGTTCTTTTTCTCGATGGAAAGGTAAGTTAATCTTCGATCTATCACCCTTATTTAACATAATTGTTTTAATTTATTTCCTGATTCTTTGTTGGATAATATTATTTACAGATTCCGTGATTCATGGGTTTACTCCGTCGGACGTCTAATCATTACATGCCATCTTTGGCAGATTCCATTGTGAAAGTCGATCGTTTTGAGGTTGCTAGGTGCTCCAAGTGATTGCGAACACAAACCTAAAAATTGGTAAACATAGCATATTTGGCAGCTCCAAGCAAGATTACAATCAGGTAAATTCAAGTGGAATTACATACCAACAACTGAAACTGGTAATTAGTCAACAACTTATCCCATATTTTCCTTATTCAAAAAATCTACGTGTTTCGATCTATTTTTCATCTACGCAACTTTAGCCCTCTGTCATGGATAGCTCTCCCAAGAATTGCATTGACTATGGTTTCTGGGAAGAAAAAGATCTTGCTCCTGAAAAAAGACCGTGACAACCCTGTTGTAAGATTTTAGTTTGTGCAGAACAAAAAACCTTGATTTATTTTCTATTTAGTTTAGTGATAGTTGTTGACAATCATGAGTTATTTGCCAATATGTTTTTTATGCGGCATTTCAGAACTCTCCATTCCAAGCGGAACAACATATGGAAGCTAATTTTTCTGGAAGCTCCTCGACTTCAACACAGAATCAGAAGATAGATGTTGGTGGGAGGTTAATCAGGGGAATACTTCAGAGAACTGAGACTGCCTAGCCAAACTTCATCTTTTGTACAGCTTGAGCAAAGACTGGAACCCACAAAACCCGAGAGAAGAAAAACAAAACACGAAATTAATATATTCAGATCTTCTCTCTTGCATGTCTAACATCCGGCCGACGAAACTCAACACCCACGGCGAGCGAAGGCGATGCAAGTAAACCTCTCATCAATGATGCTTAAAATCAATCTACGTTTTTCAATCTCACAAACTAAGAAACAATTTTACCTACATGAATCGGGAAATTAGTGCCCACATTCCCAACATAGAGAAAAAAGGAGTTGAAGTCCTAACAGTTTTTTAGTATTAGACTAAACCACAGATTCAAGACCCAATTATTTTGAAACCCTAACATTTTAAATCCAAATTTATTATCTTTTTCCATGCACTATTTGATTTATATACAAACAATTACCTAATTAAACATTAACAAGTTCCATCACCCTCAACTTTGAACATATAAGATATAAAAATATCAACATATGACTTCGTCGTTCATTCTTATATCAAACTCATCAACCTATGTAATATCCAAAGTCCCATCAATCACATTATAGACAAAAAAACAATAAAATCTCGTAAACAAAACTTTTACAATGCACCTAGTGTAAATGAAAAGTCCACTTTAGTTGTTAACAACCAATTCTAGTTAAGCTAAAAAATCGGGAAGCTCAATTGGTAAACAAAACCTAGATTCTGTTTTGCCATTCATAATCCATCTCCTTAAAAGTAGGACTCGGTTATGGAACAGTTTTGTTTTTTAGATGTTGTATAAATAAAAGTTAAATAAGCAGTTACATATTGATGCTGTATTTTTTAAAAATGGATTCAACTAATATCAATCGGGCATCTTCATGTTTTAATAGTATTGATATTAAAATCCAGAAAACTTGTGAATCTTTTTAAAACACAAACGGATTAGAAACGCGCATTTCTCCTCCTCCTCCTCCTCCTCCTCCTCGGCTTCTCAATCACCGATCAAATCCGCGGCCGAAGGAGACACACAAAATGGCTATGGCTAGGGCAACGTCTGGCCCCGCCTACCCTGAGAGATTCTACGCCGCCGCGTCTTACGTCGGCTTCGACGGATCTGACTCCTCGGCGAAACACGTCAGCTCGAAATTCTCCGACGACACTTCACTAATTCTCTACGCGCTCTACCAGCAGGTCAGCCACACTCACGATTGTGAATTTTCACGAGATCTGTGTTGTTTGATCTCATCCATAATGTTATCAGTAACTCTGCTTAGTTAAATGTTGCCTTGAGATTTGTTTATCGATTTGATCGAAAACGAGATCGTAATATATTTTTTTTATTAATCAGATCTCACGGATCATCCGTCTTTGAATCGCAGTTTACTTTAGATCTTGATTGGTTATATAACACGTGACTATATAGCCTTCTTGTATTGGTGCTGATTAGTGTTTGTTATGTATTGTGCTGAGACTGCTTGTTTCTTCATAGAGATGTATATACTAATTAAGTGATTAATATGTAAACAGGCTACTGTAGGACCGTGCAACACTCCGAAACCTAGTGCGTGGAGACCAGTGGAGCAAAGCAAGTGGCAAAGGTTTTTGATTCTTTGCTGTGTACATTTACGCTTTCATATGTATATGCTTGAGTTTGGAATCAGAATTTTTGTGATCAATATCAATTATTAAAGTAGAAGAATTCAGATACTTCATGAAAAAAATCAGGGAAGCGGGAAAGGCGTATTCTAGTTGTAAGCTGCGTAGATGAAAACTAGAAGTGTAGGATTTGTATTTACATCCATCGGTTGGGATTTCGTTCGTATGTATTCAAAAATATTGGGAAATACAATTCTACATCACCGAGCTTGTTCTAAAATCATTTACATATATATATTTAGTTGGCAGGGGCTTGGAACCATGCCTTCCATCGAGGCAATGCGTCTGTTTGTTAAAATTCTGGAGGTAAACAACAGAGAGGTCTATGTCTATTTTTTTCAAAGAATTTACTGGAGCATAGACTTAATGTCTTCCCTTTTGCTCACTTTATATCAGGAAGAAAATCCTAGCTGGTATTCGAGGGCATCTAATGATATTCCAGATCCTGTAATAGATGTCCAAATCAATGTGAGTTTTGTATCCCGTAGGATTATGTGTCAATACTACACATTTCTTCCGTAGTGGAGACGAGAAATTGAGTCTTTTAGGGCAATTATTCACTGTAGCAGACAACAAAAGAGGAGCCTGTTGTTGAGAATGGGAACTCCTTTAGCGAGACAAAGACAGTTTCTGCTGAGAATGGGCATTTGGCAGAAACTCAAGATAAAGATGTAGTCTCAGAAGACCCAAATACTGTTTTTGTATATAATCAGTGGACTGCACCCCAAACATCAGGTCAGCGGCCAAAACCCCGTTATGAGGTAATATACTTTCTCCCAATTTTGGAATATAGCAAAAAGGTCCTGTCATTCATGTATCATCTACACATTCTAACTCTTGATTATCATATTTGCTTCAGCATGGAGCAGCAGTTATTCAAGATAAGATGTATATATATGGTGGAAATCACAATGGCCGTTACCTTGGTGATCTTCATGTAAGCAACTCAGATGATGCATAAACACATAAGCTGATGGTTTAGTTGAAGTATTCAGTTTCATTTTAGTTCCCGCTAACAATCTTCTGTGGAATGTATACAGGTTCTAGATTTAAAAAGTTGGACTTGGTCAAGAGTTGAAACCAAGGTTGCAACTGAATCAGAGGAAACCTCTCCAACACTACTATCTCCTTGTGCTGGTCATTCTTTGGTGAGTTTTTTTAACTTGGTTGCGTTTTGTATTGGTTTCTACCTTTTGGGTTTCCGGCTTAGAAATATTCAGGAAAGCGGTTTCAACTATAAAGGAAAGTTGACTCTTCATGAAATCCACTTGGTCTATTATTTTTCACATGCCTTCTTTGTTTGTTTTGTAGATACCATGGGACAACAAATTGCTGTCTATCGGTGGTCATACTAAGAATCCCTCAGAATCTATGCAAGGTAAGCGTTTATTTGCAAATATATTATAGGAGTTTTCCGTGATCTTAATTATTACAATCATTTTTCTACTGTTTCCCTGACACAGTGAGGGTCTTTGATACCCATACCTGTACATGGTCAATGTTGAAGACATATGGGAAACCACCGGTATATCTTCGCTTCTCTCATGTTATTTCAATTTTTTCACATTTCGTTGCATGGAATATTCCAGTCTTGGTGAACAAATATTTGTTTGGTTTCTTGAACTGAAACTCTGTTTGTCATTTTCTTTTGCTTTTAGGTTTCACGTGGAGGCCAGTCAGTCACAGTCGTGGGTAAAACCTTGGTGATATTTGGTGGACAAGATGCAAAGAGATCACTTCTGAACGATTTGCATGTACTTGATTTAGAAACTATGACCTGGGATGAGGTAGATTCCATGTAAGGTTTCAAAACATTTCTGCATTTTTTCTCTCTTTCGAAGAAGTCAAACCCATTTAAGATTAGATATATAACAAGCAAAAGATTTTAGAAAGCCACCAACTTACTCCTTTAACATTGTTAATGAAAGATTTGCAATCAGGGTTTAAACTGTTGTCAACTTGCAGAGGTCTGATCATGCTGCTGCAGTGCATGCAGAACGTTACCTTCTTATCTTTGGTGGGGGTTCACATGCTACCTGTTTTGGTGATCTGCATGTCCTTGATTTGCAGACTGTAAGTTAAGCTTTAGCTTATATTGTTTCAGCATCCTTTCGAACATTCTTTATCAGCGTCTGACATAACTATCACATATAGATGGAGTGGTCAAGACCAGCACAACAAGGCGAGGCACCAACTCCCCGATCTGGACATGCTGGCGTGACAATTGGCGAAAACTGGTTTATCGTTGGTGGCGGTGATAACAAGAGTGGTAGGTTTACCCTTTTCTGTTTATCACCCAGATAACTTCTTATGGGAAAGACTTAGTATTGTCTTTACCTTATCTAGTCTTTTCTGACTGATTGTGCTGAAACCTGATAAATCACTGTAGGGGCATCTGAAAGTGTTGTACTAAACATGTCAACTCTTTCATGGTCGGTAATTGCTTCAGTTGAAGGATGTGTACCTCTAGCTAGCGAGGTAGTTAAACGAATAGGCTTTATCAATTTTAATTTGCCAGATAATTATAATAAAGGGCAAAACTTCATTTTCTTTTATACTGACAGGGATTAAGTTTAGTGGTGAGTTCATACAACGGTGAAGATGTACTAGTTGCTTTTGGTGGTTACAATGGACGTTACAACAATGAGGTAGGGAACTATGTTCTAAACCCATAAGTCCCATTCTCTTGAATTTACCCTCAGTTCTGCTTATAATTACTCCTCTGGCGTTAGATTAATCTACTTAAACCAAGCCACAAATCAACACTGCAACAAAAGACTGTAGAAGCGCCTTTGCCAGGTAGTCTTTCTGCTGTTAACAACGCCACAACCAGAGATATCGAGTCAGAGGTGAGCCAAGAAGGCAGAGTACGGGAAATTGCCATGGACAATGTTAGCCCTGGATCAAAGGTACCTTCCCTCAATCTTGATCAGTGTTATCCAGTTAGCTAGCTTGTTGATAGGTTGCTGATAGTGATTGTACCGTACGTTATATAGTTACCCAAGTCGAGATTATCATCATTTCTTTCTCTTATGTTGATGTTTGGTAATGAATCTCCTCCAGGTTGAAGTAAACAATGAACACATTATTGCGACTCTTAAATCGGAGAAGGAAGAACTGGAGGCATCACTGAACAAGGAGAAGTTGCAGACTCAACAACTAAGGCAAGAGTTATCAGAAGCCGAATCACGAAATACAGATTTGCACAAGGTAATAAATAAATAACATTTTCACCCTTCTTGGAAACAAAAGCCGAAAACCCAAAAAAAAAATTGTTTATAAGCCATTGTTTGTTGTTGACATTTTATCTTTTTGCTATAGGAACTTCAGTCTGATCGTGGCCAGCTGCAAGCGGAACAATCAAGATGTTTTAAACTTGAGGTATAAATTCCATAACCCACATCTCTTTCATACCATGACTTACAGAAGATAGAATCTACGTAAAAGCCATGTGAATCAATCTCTGTCATCTGTTGTTTGATAAGCTTCATCAGGCTATTCGGAGTAAAAGCAAAGCAAAGCAAATTTAGCAAAGCCTAACTCAGATCTCCTACCTTTGAATGTTGCAGGTTGATGTTGCAGAGCTAAGGCAAAAGCTTCAAACGTTGGAAACACTACAAAAGGAACTTGAACTCCTCCAACGCCAAAAGGCTGCCTCTGAACAAGCATCAACGAACGCTAAACGTCAGAGCTCCGGTGGTGTCTGGGGCTGGCTCGCTGGAAGCCCTCAGGAGAAGGATGATGATTCGCCATAATTTGTTTTTTTTTTTTTTTTTGTTTGGTTTCTTCTTCCAGTAAGATCTTTCATTACCCTTCCTTTTTTGAGCTTTATATTAGCCTTTTTTTTCTTCTATATTACTTATGATTCGTGTTATATCTCTGTTATACAACTTATCACTAGATAGAATAGTGTATTTCTAAGAGAATATTTTTGTATACAACTTTCTTTTTTTCAAACAAACGTAGCCAGCTTTCGGTATTGCTGGGCTATTTCGGTTCAAAATGCAACTCTTAAGTCTTGATAGTTCTCTATCAATTTGGTTATATCACAGGATGAATAAAGAGACTAGTAAATAACTCTCTGCATCACCATTAAAATAATCTATTACGAAACGTATCTTAAAATGTAATATTAATATATCTTAACAATATAATAAAATTTTAAATAACCATTAATAAATTAACAAATTGTACATGAGTTTTTAAATTTGTTTTTCAAGTCTTTCAAAAAATCCCTTATCTTTCATTCTTTTTCAATTTTTTTTATTTATTTCATGATTTTAACTCCCCTACACATCCTTAATAAAAATGTTTCATTTAACAAAATCTTGTTTAAGAGATTTTTTTTTTTGAAAAACAAGTACATAATAAATAAATACTATTGAAATAATTACATCACATAACTTAAGCGATAAATTCTAGAGTTCTAGATTCTCTTTGTATAAAGATACGAATAAATCCTAATCCACTAAAGAATCAAAACAACCATTATAACAAATTATAAATATATTAATTAATTCATCAAATCTCATGTTTCTAACGAAGTACTCGTCTCTCTTCTCTTTTATGTTCATTCTTCTATTGATTCTTCACACAAACGATGATCGATTACTACCAACCAGTAGAGATTAACATAGTCTCGGCTCAAGATCTCGACTCCATAAACCTTTTGTTCAGACCAACCGTCTATGTTTCCGTCTCTGTAACACGTGGTTCACGTGACAAGCAAGTCACACCAGCTGCTGTTTGCGAGAAGAAACTCTTACGATGGAACCATCGTATGAAATTTTATATAGAAGACGACAAGGTTCAAAGGAATGAGTCAGTGTTTGTGTTTCAAATCAAGGTTAAGAAGTTTTACGGGTCTACAAAAGTTGTTGGTTTATCACCTCGATAACCATTTATGGGAAAGAAACGATACTTGCTTCGCTTTTTCAATTTCCGGGTTGACTGATTGTGCTGAAACCTGATAAATCACTGTAGGGGCATCTGAAAGTGTTGTACTAAACATGTCAACTCTTTCATGGTCGGTAATTGCTTCAGTTGAAGGATGTGTACCTCTAGCTAGCGAGGTAGTTAAACGAATAGGCTTTATCAATTTTAATTTGCCAGATAATTATAATAAAGGGCAAAACTTCATTTTCTTTTATACTGACAGGGATTAAGTTTAGTCGTTAGTTCATACAATGGTGAAGATGTTCTAGTTGCTTTTGGTGGATACAATGGGCGTTACAACAACGAGGTAGGGACGATGCTGTAAACCCATAAGTACACCATTATCTTGATTTTGCATTCAGTTCAGCTTCTAACTATTCCTCGACGTTAGATTAATCTACTTAAACCGAGCCACAAATCAGCACTCCAACCAAAGACTCTAGAACCTCCTTTGCCAGGTAGTCTTTCTGCTGTTAACAACGCCACAACCAGAGACATCGAGTCAGAAGTTGAGGTGAACCAAGAAAGCAGAGTACGGGAAATTGCCATGGACAACGCTAACGCTGGATCAAAGGTATCTAAATGCAAAATATGATGTAGTACTGGTAGTGATTGTACCGACACGAAATAATAGTTCTCTTATTTTGATTTTTTGGATAATGAATCCCCTTCAGGTTGAAGTAAACAGCGAACACATTTTTGCGATTCTTAAATCCGAGAAAGAAGAACTGGAGGCATCACTAAACAAGGAACAGATGCAAACTCTCCAACTAAGGCAAGAGTTAGCAGAAGGAGAATCACGTAATACAGATTTGAACAAGGTAATAGTAATATTTTCACCTTCATTAAAGACTGTCTGCAAAGTCTTTGAATTGCATTCACATCGTAACATCTCTGTTATATTTATCTTTGTTCTGACATTTTGTAGGAACTTCAGTCTGTTCGTGGCCAGCTGCAAGGAACAATCAAGATGTTTTAAACTTGAGGTATAAATTCCATAACCCACATCTCTTTCATACCATGACTTACAGAAGATAGAATCTACGTAAAAGCCATGTGAATCAATCTCTGTCATCTGTTGTTTGATAAGCTTCATCAGGCTATTCGAGTAAAAGCAAAGCAAATTTAGCAAAGCCTAACTCAGATCTCCTACCTTTGAATGTTGCAGGTTGATGTTGCAGAGCTAAGGCAAAAGCTTCAAACGTTGGAAACACTACAAAAGGAACTTGAACTCCTCCAACGCCAAAGGCTGCCTCTGAACAAGCATCAACGAACGCTAAACGTCAGAGCTCCGGTGGTGTCTGGGGCTGGCTCGCTGGAAGCCCTCAGGAGAAGGATGATGATTCGCCATAATTTGTTTTTTTTGTTTGGTTTCTTGAACTGAAACTCTGTTTGTCATTTTCTTTTGCTTTTAGGTTTCACGTGGAGGCCAGTCAGTCACAGTCGGGTAAAACCTTGGTGATATTTGGTGGACAAGATGCAAAGAGATCACTTCTGAACGATTTGCATGTACTTGATTTAGAAACTATGACCTGGGATGAGATAGATGCCATGTAAGAATTTATAATGTTTCTGCATTTTTTTATCAAAGAAGTCAAACCCATTTAAGATATATAACCAGAATACGAATATATTATGTCCTGTTAACTGTTGATGAAAGATGTGCAATCAGGGTTTTAACTGTTGTCAACTTGCAGAGGTGCATCTCCTTCTCCGAGGTCTGACCATGCTGCTGCAGTGCATGCAGAACGTTACCTTCTTATCTTTGGTGGGGGCTCACATGCTACCTGTTTCGGTGATCTACATGTCCTTGATTTGCAGACTGTAAGTTAAAGCTTAGCGTATATTGTTTCAGCTGCCTTTCAAACGTTCTTTGTCAGCGCCTGATATAACTGTCATATATAGATGGAGTGGTCAAGACCAGCGCAACAAGGTGATACACCAACTCCCCGTTCTGGACATGCTGGCGTGACAATTGGGGAGAACTGGTTTATCGTTGGTGGCGGTGATAACAAGAGTGGTAGGTTTACCCTTTTCTGTTTATCACCCAGATAACTTCTTATGGGAAAGACTTAGTATTGTCTTTACCTTATCTAGTCTTTTCTGACTGATTGTGCTGCAACCTGATAAATTACTGCAGGGGCATCTGAAAGTATTGTACTAAACATGTCAACTCTTACATGGTCGGTAGTGGCTTCTGTTGAAGGACGTGTACCTCTTGCTAGCGAGGTACTTAGATGAACAGACTTCATCCATATTGATTTCCAGATAACTACAGAAAAACTTTTAATTTCGCCTAATCATTCCTGAAACAGGGTAATAGCCTTCTTAAGACTTCAAAAGGAATCAGTCGTTGCTTATTTGATTTAAATCTTGCAGAATTAAAGGCAAATCTTCCTTTTTTTTTCTTGTGACAGGGATTAAGTTTAGTCGTTAGTTCATACAATGGTGAAGATGTTCTAGTTGCTTTTGGTGGTTACAATGGACGTTACAACAATGAGGTAGGGAACTATGTTCTAAACCCATAAGTCCCATTCTCTTGAATTTACCCTCAGTTCTGCTTATAATTACTCCTCTGGCGTTAGATTAATCTACTTAAACCGAGCCACAAATCAGCACTCCAACCAAAGACTCTAGAACCTCCTTTGCCAGTTAGTCTTTCCGCTGTTGACAACGCCACAACCAGAGACATCGAGTCAGAAGTTGAGGTGAACCAAGAAAGCAGAGTACGGGAAATTGCCATGGACAACGCTAACGCTGGATCAAAGGTACCTTCCCTCAATCTTGATCAGTGTTATCCAGTTAGCTAGCTTGTTGATAGGTTGCTGATAGTGATTGTACCGACACGAAATAATAGTTCTCTTATTTTGATTTTTGGATAATGAATCCCCTTCAGGTTGAAGTAAACAATGAACACATTATTGCGACTCTTAAATCGGAGAAGGAAGAACTGGAGGCATCACTGAACAAGGAGAAGTTGCAGACTCAACAACTAAGGCAAGAGTTAGCAGAAGGAGAATCACGTAATACAGATTTGAACAAGGTAATAGTAATATTTTCACCTTCATTAAAGACTGTCTGCAAAGTCTTTGAATTGCATTCACATCGTAACATCTCTGTTATATTTATCTTTGTTCTGACATTTTGTAGGAACTTCAGTCTGATCGTGGCCAGCTGCAAGGAACAATCAAGATGTTTTAAACTTGAGGTATAAATTCCATAACCCACATCTCTTTCATACCATGACTTACAGAAGATAGAATCTACGTAAAAGCCATGTGAATCAATCTCTGTCATCTGTTGTTTGATAAGCTTCATCAGGCTATTCGAGTAAAAGCAAAGCAAATTTAGCAAAGCCTAACTCAGATCTCCTACCTTTGAATGTTGCAGGTTGATGTTGCAGAGCTAAGGCAAAAGCTTCAAACGTTGGAAACACTACAAAAGGAACTTGAACTCCTCCAACGCCAAAGGCTGCCTCTGAACAAGCATCAACGAACGCTAAACGTCAGAGCTCCGGTGGTGTCTGGGGCTGGCTCGCTGGAAGCCCTCAGGAGAAGGATGATGATTCGCCATAATTTGTTTTTTTTGTTTGGTTTCTTCTTCCAGTAAGATCTTTCATTACCCTTCCTTTTTGAGCTTTATATTAGCCTTTTTTTCTTCTATATTACTTATGATTCGTGTTATATCTCTGTTATACAACTTATCACTAGATAGAATAGTGTATTTCTAAGAGAATATTTTTGTATACAACTTTTTTCAAACAAACGTAGCCAGCTTTCGGTATTGCTGGGCTATTTCGGTTCAAAATGCAACTCTTAAGTCTTGATAGTTCTCTATCAATTTGGTTATATCACAGGATGAATAAAGAGACTAGTAAATAACTCTCTGCATCACCATTAAAATAATCTATTACGAAACGTATCTTAAAATGTAATATTAATATATCTTAACAATATAATAAAATTTTAAATAACCATTAATAAATTAACAAATTGTACATGAGTTTTTAAATTTGTTTTTCAAGTCTTTCAAAAAATCCCTTATCTTTCATTCTTTTTCAATTTTTTTTATTTATTTCATGATTTTAACTCCCCTACACATCCTTAATAAAAATGTTTCATTTAACAAAATCTTGTTTAAGAGATTTTTTTTGAAAACAAGTACATAATAAATAAATACTATTGAAATAATTACATCACATAACTTAAGCGATAAATTCTAGAGTTCTAGATTCTCTTTGTATAAAGATACGAATAAATCCTAATCCACTAAAGAATCAAAACAACCATTATAACAAATTATAAATATATTAATTAATTCATCAAATCTCATGTTTCTAACGAAGTACTCGTCTCTCTTCTCTTTTATGTTCATTCTTCTATTGATTCTTCACACAAACGATGATCGATTACTACCAACCAGTAGAGATTAACATAGTCTCGGCTCAAGATCTCGACTCCATAAACCTTTTGTTCAGACCAACCGTCTATGTTTCCGTCTCTGTAACACGTGGTTCACGTGACAAGCAAGTCACACCAGCTGCTGTTTGCGAGAAGAAACTCTTACGATGGAACCATCGTATGAAATTTTATATAGAAGACGACAAGGTTCAAAGGAATGAGTCAGTGTTTGTGTTTCAAATCAAGGTTAAGAAGTTTTACGGGTCTACAAAAGTTGTTGGAAAACTTTTCGTACCGTTAATGCAATTGATTCACTTGAATGAAGAGAAGACTATAACTGAGCATACCAAAATCGATTATCAGGTGATTACTGAGTCTGGAAAACCAAAGGGTTGTATATGTTTAGGGTTTAGTTTTGGGAGTGTTTTTAAGGGACAAATTAGCGGTTGTGACTCGGATAGTAATGTTGGGGTTTGTGAGGATTGTAGATTAGGAGCTTGGGGAATTATTAAAGATGTGCCATCTGCTCCTTGTGAAGACGATATCTATGCTTGAGAAATCATTTTTTTCTAATATTTCCCATACCTTATTATTTTCCATATTTTTTTTTTTAGGTCAAAGATGAATGATCATGATAAATTATTTTGAATAGAGCGATAGTTTATTTTGATAACAAGGGAAATATATTGTATTCTTGATTCTTCTAAACAAACTGATTATTGTTATAGAGTTTGAAAATTAAGTGACGCATGGACCAATGCACATGTATAATAATCTCTTAAAAGAAATAAGAATGGAAAGCTTGAGAATTATCATGTAAAGCCCAATAAGTCATATAAAATCTAAAACTCCCACTACAAAATAAATCCCCCATTGCATTAGCAAACTCTTAAAGCTGATCTCTCTTCCCTCAATCTGGTAGAGAGTATAAAAAGAGAATTAATGAGAATTCACTGAAGGAGACAAGATGTTAGTTTTATTTAAGTATAAAAATTAAGAAATAAATTTACAGTTTTTTGTGTGTTTTTTTAAAATTAACAATTTTTTATGTTTTTTTGTTGAAAATTTACCGTCGTTGGTTAGATTTGAATTCTTTCTTTAAATGAGATTTTTACGAGGGATGAACAAACAATTTAAGATCCAAAATCTAAATTTTATATTAATTCGCATAATTCCGTTTTTCTGAGATTCGAAATCCAGACCTCATGTAGATAGATTGGACACTAAAAAATGGGCTCATTATTGGTGACGTTGTAGACCAAAATAAAGGTAGCTTTATATGTAGTTAAATATTTGAAACATGTATTATTTAAAACATCAAATGCAGATGAAATTTTTTAAGCGATTGTATTAGTGCGCATGTTGCAAGGTAACACTAATCTTTCTGAAGACTTACAATTAGAGTTTTCCATTAAAGATTTGGTTGATCAGATCAAGCCAGGAAAAGATAAAGATTTGAAGCTTTCAAACTTAAATCTTACCTTCAACCATGTTGCATTAATAGGGGTGATGAAAAAACCAACAACTAAACATGAAAGTGAAAAGGTAACGATTACGTTATCACTCTTGATAAATATTTGTATTGAAATCGCATCAATGGATAACATAATTATATTGTATTCTTTGGATTGAGCCGAAGGAACCAGGATTTAAAAGCTTTTTAAACTCTTGAACGATGCCAATGCTTCATTTGTTCAACAAAAGGTGGACCTATACCTGGTGGGTTTAAGTCTTGAGAAAACTCCACGTCTTGAATGACTTCCCAAGATTAGTGACATTATTATTTTAATATGTAACTTGTGATCTATTGTTGATAAGCTTTCATTACACCGTTAAAAACTAAAACCAAAGCAAACCTAAGTCGATCTCTCCTTCAGTTAAATCCATTTGAATCTGCATTCTGCAGGTTGATGTTGCAGAGCTAAGACAAAAGCTTCAAACACTGGAAACATTACAAAAGGAACTCGAACTCCTCCAGCGACAAAAGGCTGCCTCAGAACAAACAGCAACGAACGCTAAACGACAGAGCTCAGGTGGCGTCTGGGGCTGGCTCGCTGGAAGCCCTCAGGAGAAAGACGATTCGCCATGATTACTTTTTTTCTTTTTCTTTTAGTAAGATCTTTCTATACCCTTTCCTTTATTAGCGTTTAATTACTATCGATGTTTAGCCTTTTCTAATTCGTGTTAGTCCTCTGTTACATTGTTAAAAAAATTTGAAATATTTCTTTGGGATTACATATACAAATCCATGCATATTTGGTCTTCACATTACTCTCCACAGACTCAAAAGTTTGAATGCCAAAACCATTCTGTTATCATAAACATCAACACATGCTCATCGAAACGGAGCCAGAGGGCTAGGGCTGTTAGGAACCCTAACACACCTCAGCTCTCTACAAACATGATCCAACATCCCCAGAAAATCCCTAACAATCACAAAGATCCTCAAAGGGTTCTTGTCATCTACCCTCACGTCTCCATGGAAATACTCTGCGATCTCTTTAACCCTCTCCATCACCCTCTTCTCGTCTTCCCTCAACTCCTCCAAGCTCTTCTCCGTATCTCAAGAACGAGCTCATTGAACTGACGAACGCTCTGTTTTCTTCGTCTCCTTTCAGCTTCTCGCTCGCTAGACACCTCAATTCCCTAGCCCGTTTCTCAAATTCGATACCGAGCTAACGAGTCCTTCCATATCAATCGTTGCCGTCTTCTTCACGTTTCTTAGCTCGGTGTTAAGGCCGGAGACAAGTTCTAGCCCCATGCTTCTGTAATCCTCTTCTTTCTCCTCGGCTGTTCTGTTTTCGTTTGTTCTCTGGTTCATTATCCGTCCCATGATGCTGTCTGAAACCCTGATTCCCTCTGACCTGGATATCTCTTGCACGACGAAGTGGAGCAGAGTTGTCTTCCCATCTGTGCCCTTCACATCAGAGAGTTTCAGTAGAGCGTCAAGCTTGAAGGCCTTACCACCTTGAATGGTTCCTACATTCATCCTGTTTCCGGTCTTAAGTACAGCTTCTAAAAGCTTGGAGAACAACCTGCTTGACTTAAGCTCCTTGCAAGCTTCCTAGTTAGGCAATTTTGTGTTAATCACCCTACCTTGTAACGCAAGAAATCAACAAATGAACATTTTAATACCTCAAGCATTGAGAAGGAGTTTCTGAGATGAATCACTTCATCTTCAAACGTCTCTCTATAAAGCATTGCTTCAGCTCTTTGAAACGCAAATGGAACTCCGACAAGCTCCCTGAGAAATTTCTCAGCCGAGCCAAGCTCATCTACTGCTCCTTTGTAGCTACACAGCTTCAGTTCTTCCTCTTTAGTCGGCACCATCTTAACCAACGCTTCTAGTTGCTGTAAACACAAGCCTTCCCTGTAACCAGAAATACGGACCTTTAAGTATCACATTGGAAGTTGGAAAGGATTTTAAGTAATATTAATTTCGATCAATCCGAGCTGATCTTGGTTTACCTTTCGCCAAGGCAAAGCAGATTTGATCCGCGGTTGCATTGAGTGCTTTCAAGAGAATGGTGAAGTTCTGAAGTCTTTTAGGTTCAAGAAGATGTTTCCCTGGTGATGGAGTTTTGCACTTCCCATCTTCGATCTTTGTGGAGCTTCGCATTGTGTATCCAAATAGCGACTCAATCATCTCCTCGTCAAATCTGTGAACCAACAAGGCAAATACATTATCAAATCACACATTCTTGAAAACTTTTGTTGATCGTAAGATAAGTTGTAAACTTACTCAAAAGAGCTTGCCCTGAGCCTATCCCAGACCATAGTCCGGTTAGCTCTCACTTTATCCCAGTGAAGTGGCTTCAGTTTAGGCAATGGTACTCCATTTTACCTAACGGTCTACGCTGAGAAAAATCGAGACAGAGGAGGTGGTGGTGTTTTGTTCGTTTCTTGAGGTTGTTGTGACGGTAGCGGCGGTGGTGGCGGTGGCCTTCGCGGTGGCGGTGTGGGTGGACGACTCGGGTCTGAGGAAGAAGCACAAACTTTTGCGGTTAACTGCGACGAAAGCGTCTGCAGAGTAGCTGGTTTTGGCAAAGACAGAGTGTGTAGTCCTCTGTTTGGGAGTGGCGGAAGCGGTGGAGGTGGCGGCGGCGGCGGTGGTGGCGGAGGGAGATTCCGGAGCATTCTGTGAAGCGTTTAGAGGATCCAACGGAAGAGCCACCACCAACGGAATGAAAAGACTCATCATCGTCTGAAGAGTCGCATCCATTGCTAACAACAGGACCAGAAACAGAGTCTACTGTTTGCTGTTCTTCATCGTTTTCATGCACCGACACAATCTCTTTCGTTGAGTAGCTACTAGCACTGTCCGAATCTGATAAAATCTCTGTTTCTACGCTTGTCTTAACGTCTTCTTCAAGCAACACACCATTTTTATGTTTCGCATCCTTCTCTGTTTCTCGTACTTCTTTAACAGAAACAGAGCACTGTCTCTCAAATCGAAAGTAGGGTTTACACTGACCTTCTTCGTCGAGCTCTGAAACGACGGCGTTTTACCGTGGATAACATAATTATATTGTATTCTTTGGATTGAGCCGAAGGAACCAGGATTTAAAAGCTTTTAAACTCTTGAACGATGCCAATGCTTCATTTGTTCAACAAAAGGTGGACCTATACCTGGTGGGTTTAAGTCTTGAGAAAACTCCACGTCTTGAATGACTTCCCAAGATTAGTGACATTATTATTTTAATATGTAACTTGTGATCTATTTTTATATAGTAAAGAATTATTGGTTTGTACACATGTTTCATTATAATATATAGCTTGTGTTCTATCTTATATGAGAATCATTATATGTACATGTGATGAACTTTAATAATTCTGTTAAGAAAAAGAAAACTACTAACTTTTTCAATCTATTTCAGGAAGAAATCTACTTGTTGCCAAAGAAAAAAATTATTACGCTTACAATTCATATAAATATAGTTTGCTTTATATCATTATTCAAAATTATCATCAATCACAAATGTGATGTCATATGCATTGATGAATAAGTAAATGGAAATTACATAAGTTGTAAGCGTAATACTTCTTTTCTTTGGCAAGAAGAAGATTTCTTCCTGAAATTGATTGAAAATGTTAGTTAAAATTTTCTTAACATAATTATTAAATTACATAGTTGAACTATGTTTTGATGATAAGATACAAACTTAGAAAAATTTATCCGGATAATAGATTTAACAATTCATTATATCGATTGCAAAAGAAGTCAGAAATTATATTTGATGTTCAAATAAGAAAAACTCATGTTAATCTCCGAAGTAGAAATTCCAGATATATAGTATTTTTTAATCTATATGAAAATCTTCAACTACATTTATTTTCTTCAAAGTCAACTCATCCACCTTCCTTGGGCCTGAACATTGAAAATGAAAATAAAACTTAAGGAGTTGCTCTGTCTTTACATAGCACATAAAACATCTCTATACTTTGAACAAAGAAAACAAGAAAAAGTTCCATATACAGTTAGAGACGCATGAACCCCTAACCCTCCTCAATATTCTACAAACATGTTCCAAAATCCCTAACAATCACAAAGATCATCGATGGTTCTTGTCATATATATACGTTGTTTAGGTGCTTCATCCATTATAATCAAACTTGATCCCTTTCATGCAACATTTATGGAGTGCATGATGTGTTTTCACTCATGTTTTGTCAGTAATCTATTTGGTTTTCTTTGTAACTTGACATTATCCCAACACACTTTGAAACTCTTAATCTACACATGCTCTTGTTATCTCTCTCATTGCTTTACCTCTAAACACAACAAAATGTTCATACATGTGTTTCAATCGCATAACCATATCCTTTTACAATCTTTTAGAAATTCAGAACTTTGGGAACTGGTTACATTCATTATTTCAAAAAAAAAAAAGCTCTTTCTTTAGAAAATAAAAAGGTTCTTCAAATTGATAAAAGATGTAGAATATGAAAGATGGTCCCTATAACTTGGATTCTTTGCTCTTCTCGTTTGATCTCCTTATAATTGGTATCTTATTCGTGATAGCCTCATAGAAAAATGAGCTTTACGTTTTCGTGTTATGTATTCTCTTCTTCGCGCCTTCCATCAATTATTACGTATGATAATTCTTTACCTTAGTGCTAAATTGCTCCAAAACAATATAAAAAGACTTGTCGTCGCCTATCTAATCATTACTACATTTTATAAACATCAACTACCATATGATATATTTGTAAGCAATCTATCAAGAAAATACAATCGATTAAACCAAATGTTTAACATCGGAGACTAGACATTACATTATAATGTTGAATGAATATAAAAATTGGTTGAAGCGGCCAGCTGGTTCTTACTTTGATGAACGCCGTCCTTGGTGACCTGTGATTTGGACCCACCTTGTTCATAATGGTTTCGCCGCACGTTACGCGCTGCCTCTCACACCAACGCCGTGTACAGGTTGGGGTCGACGTTATTACCTGAAGGAAAGAGTCAAAGAGATAATTGTAATAAAAAAGACAAACTGCCGTTGCTCTCCATTTGAAAAATGAGTTTGGGTATCGGTTAAATGTACCGGGAAAGAAATATAGCTAGTACTACCCATGCATGAATGGGTATGGTGGTTTGTAAAAACAGTGACAAAGTTAGGAGAGTGGTTTACATGTCTTCACGTAGGCTTTTCACCCGTAAGACCAAGCTGGATCTTAACCAACCAAATCTATATGTATATATGCAAGAAACTGAGATAGACGCTCAATTTACCTTTTTTTTTTTAATTAAAAACTCCATATGGATCTCTTATCTAAATTTTATGAATGCTTTATGTTACTCAAGCACGAAACACTTTTTCTTCAAACGTCTCTATAAAGCATTGCTTCAGCTCTTTGAAACGCAAATGGAACTCCGACAAGCTCCTGAGAAATTTCTCAGCCGAGCCAAGCTCATCTACTGCTCCTTTGTAGCTACACAGCTTCAGTTCTTCCTCTTTAGTCGGCACCATCTTAACCAACGCTTCTAGTTGCTGTAAACACAAGCCTTCCCTGTAACCAGAAATACGGACCTTTAAGTATCACATTGGAAGTTGGAAAGGATTTTAAGTAATATTAATTTCGATCAATCCGAGCTGATCTTGGTTTACCTTTCGCCAAGGCAAAGCAGATTTGATCCGCGGTTGCATTGAGTGCTTTCAAGAGAATGGTGAAGTTCTGAAGTCTTTTAGGTTCAAGAAGATGTTTCCCTGGTGATGGAGTTTTGCACTTCCCATCTTCGATCTTTGTGGAGCTTCGCATTGTGTATCCAAATAGCGACTCAATCATCTCCTCGTCAAATCTGTGAACCAACAAGGCAAATACATTATCAAATCACACATTCTTGAAAACTTTTGTTGATCGTAAGATAAGTTGTAAACTTACTCAAAAGAGCTTGCCCTGAGCCTATCCCAGACCATAGTCCGGTTAGCTCTCACTTTATCCCAGTGAAGTGGCTTCAGTTTAGGCAATGGTACTCCATTTTTACCTAACGGTCTACGCTGAGAAAAATCGAGAGACAGAGGAGGTGGTGGTGTTTTGTTCGTTTCTTGAGGTTGTTGTGACGGTAGCGGCGGTGGTGGCGGTGGCCTTCGCGGTGGCGGTGTGGGTGGACGACTCGGGTCTGAGGAAGAAGCACAAACTTTTGCGGTTAACTGCGACGAAAGCGTCTGCAGAGTAGCTGGTTTTGGCAAAGACAGAGTGTGTAGTCCTCTGTTTGGGAGTGGCGGAAGCGGTGGAGGTGGCGGCGGCGGCGGTGGTGGCGGAGGGGAGATTCCGGAGCATTCTGTGAAGCGTTTAGAGGATCCAACGGAAGAGCCACCACCAACGGAATGAAAAGACTCATCATCGTCTGAAGAGTCGCATCCATTGCTAACAACAGGACCAGAAACAGAGTCTACTGTTTGCTGTTCTTCATCGTTTTCATGCACCGACACAATCTCTTTCGTTGAGTAGCTACTAGCACTGTCCGAATCTGATAAAATCTCTGTTTCTACGCTTGTCTTAACGTCTTCTTCAAGCAACACACCATTTTTATGTTTCGCATCCTTCTCTGTTTCTCGTACTTCTTTAACAGAAACAGAGCACTGTCTCTCCAAATCGAAAGTAGGGTTTACACTGACCTTCTTCGTCGAGCTCTGAAACGACGGCGTTTTACCGTTCTTCTTCCTCCTCCTCGCGTAGAGACAGAACACTCCGACAACACAAACCAAGAAACCGATTCCACAAGCTATTGAAACGACGATATGTGTTAAAGCTCCTCTGTTTTCGTGTTTTCTTCTTTGAACCTCGTGTTGTCTCGATGGATGATGAGTCCGGTGAGGCAACGGACGACGGAGATGCGGAGGTATTGGCTGTTGAGGAGCTGGAGAATACGCAGGAGACTCTGCTGGACCACCGTTTGGAAACGGAGACGGTGACGGCGCCGACCAAGGAGCTAGAGAAGCAAACGTGGCGAGGTTTCTTCGCCGGAGAGCAGAGGGTTTAATCGAATCGAGTAAAGCTCGAAACTTTTCCAGAACCTGAAACTTTTTCTTCCCGCCACCGTCTTCTCCGGCGAGTTTCCCGATCTGGGTCCGGTAACTCTCACCGTTTGCCACCATTGACGCCTTCCAATCATCAAACTCTTTGGCATCAGCAAAAACTTTGCAGCATTGTACTACAATGATCATGAGAAGAATCTGACGAAAATAAACCATCTTTATGCTCTGTTTCAAATCTTTTGTAAAAAAACAAATAATCACTTCTATAAATCACAAAAAGAAACAATTTATTATACAAAAACTAAATCTTTATTTTGTTTCTCTCCTCAAGACTTTAATGCTACTCCAAGGAACCCCCTGAACTCTGCAACTGTAGTTGTAGTGGTAATGGTAACACCCTCTTTCTCCATTAACTCTCCTTGCAGAGAAACACTGCTAATTTATGCATTATGTACCCACCATCTTAGTAATCTCTTAAATAAATATATCTACATTTGTAATTAAAAAAGAGGAATAAAGGAACAAATGTCAATTTAAAATCATTAGTTTTGCAGTGTATTAATGCAGAATTTTTTGGAATCTGGTGACATTCTGAAGCTTTTTAGTTTACGTTGAACACAGCTTTGTTGTTTAAGGAAGAGGTTAAAACAGTTTTAAAAGAGGAGATCTGATGAGCAAACAAGAAGCATGCAGGTGTTGGTGTGAGTAGAGTGGGTCCTGCTATTGTTGGAAGAGTTGGCTTGTTTGTTTGTACACACATTTGGTAATTTATTGTAAAAGCTTTCTTTGTTCCTCTCAACCCACCATTGTTTTATGAAGCAAATACAATAAAACAATTTTTGATCAAAAAAAAATTCAGTAAAACAATTTATTGTATACAATTTACTTTTGTTACACATACATACCTAATTGCATACTTTGGTTCTTTTCATATGTTTTTCATGAGCTATTTAAGGATATTAAGAACTTTAAAATAAAAAGGTTCTTCAAATTGATAAAAGATGTAGAATATGAAAGATGGTCCCTATAACTTGGATTCTTTGCTCTTCTCGTTTGATCTCCTTATAATTGGTATCTTATTCGTGATAGCCTCATAGAAAAATGAGCTTTACGTTTTCGTGTTATGTATTCTCTTCTTCGCGCCTTCCATCAATTATTACGTATGATAATTCTTTACCTTAGTGCTAAATTGCTCCAAAACAATATAAAAAGACTTGTCGTCGCCTATCTAATCATTACTACATTTTATAAACATCAACTACCATATGATATATTTGTAAGCAATCTATCAAGAAAATACAATCGATTAAACCAAATGTTTAACATCGGAGACTAGACATTACATTATAATGTTGAATGAATATAAAAATTGGTTGAAGCGGCCAGCTGGTTCTTACTTTGATGAACGCCGTCCTTGGTGACCTGTGATTTGGACCCACCTTGTTCATAATGGTTTCGCCGCACGTTACGCGCTGCCTCTCACACCAACGCCGTGTACAGGTTGGGGTCGACGTTATTACCTGAAGGAAAGAGTCAAAGAGATAATTGTAATAAAAAAGACAAACTGCCGTTGCTCTCCATTTGAAAAATGAGTTTGGGTATCGGTTAAATGTACCGGGAAAGAAATATAGCTAGTACTACCCATGCATGAATGGGTATGGTGGTTTGTAAAAAACAGTGACAAAGTTAGGAGAGTGGTTTACATGTCTTCACGTAGGCTTTTCACCCGTAAGACCAAGCTGGATCTTAACCAACCAAATCTATATGTATATATGCAAGAAACTGAGATAGACGCTCAATTTACCTTTTTTTTTTTAATTAAAAAAACTCCATATGGATCTCTTATCTAAATTTTATGAATGCTTTATGTTACTCAAGCACGAAACACTTTTTTCTAATCAAACTCTCAGTTAAGAAAAAAATAAAACTGCATGGCTTATTAACAAAACCATTTATAGATCTCCTACATCAAATGTTTCTTTGGAGTTATCGAGCGTGATAAGATTATATCTACAACTTATTCTACATTTTGCCGAACGATCAAACTAATAAAATGTTTGATTTATGGTTAAAATGCATTAATGTAACTTTTACGGGAAAAGCATTATCGGAAAGAGGAGAAAACTTAACGGAACGTTGGACGGATTTTAGATGGCCATCTAACCTGAGCTCATACCATTTCGGTGATAGAGCGATAATTATGAAAAAGACAAACCAATCAACCAGCTGCTCTTGCCTAGAGAATCCCACGGTGTCACGCATTAGTTAAGCAAATGCCATTACCTAGATTTTCGTCTCTTTAAAAAACAAAGGAAATAAAATTGAACTATCGTGATAGTTAATCTAAGACTACATCATGTAACAAAGATTTCATATCATAGTGAACAAATATCCAAGACTCAAGTATATGAAGTTGATTTTTGACGGTTGAATGTTGCAAATTGCAATAGAACCAAATTGCCAGTTAAAAAGTTTAAGTTGAGGCCGTCCTAATTAGCTCTACACACATTACACAAGACGTGGGTGCACTATAAAAGTCTAAAACATATCTAAATTTTTGACGATAACCCAACGAATATTTCAAAGCCTAGAAATCATACTATATATATTAATCCCTAGGGATATTAATACAAAATGTGTTAGAAGAAAAAAAAGTATTAATACAAATAATATGAGAACAATTGCGTGCAAGTCAATTTCATAATTAATAAACAAAACCAAAAAACACATGGACAAATAGACAATGGCGATTTCGTTAATGTACCGACAAAGAAGCTCGTTGTAATAAATTTATCACGTTATAAAGAATCTAGACACCAATGCTTAACTTGTTGTCTTTAGGTAAGTACAGAATCAAGTTCCGAACAGAGAGAGAGAGAAGACAGACAAACAAATCTACAAAGGCGACTAAAGAAATCTGAAAAGTCTCTGGCTCAACCAGAAGGTTTGGTCAAAGAAGAAGATGAACTCTCGCGCCATCTACGCCGTCGTCGCGATTCTCGCCATCGTAATCTCAGCCGTCGACGCAAGCGGCTTCGGTTTCGGACACTCGCTTGATTTCGTAAGGACCGGATCTTCTACTCTCTTCTCTGGATGCGAAGGATCGATCGCTGAGTGCATCGCCGAGGAAGAGGAGATGGAGTTCGATTCGGATATCAGCAGGCGCATTTTAGCGCAGAAGAAGTACGTTAGCTACGGTGCGATGAGGAAGAACAGTGTGCCTTGCTCGCGCCGCGGAGCTTCGTATTACAACTGCCAGCGTGGCGCTCAGGCGAATCCTTACCGCCGTGGATGCAGCACCATCACGAGATGCAGGCGTTGATTGAAGAAGAACATGAGTAACTTAAATTACTATTTTGCCCTTGTATGCTTCTTTTTTTTTCTTTTTTTTGTTTGTTTATTTCCGGGATATACGGGTTTGATATACACATTGAAAACAAGTTATTTTTCTGGTTGTTCATATACAGTAAATTTATATTTCAGAGTTGCGCAGATTAAAAATAGTTATTAGTCCGATAAGTGATTGAGTTTTGGAATAACGTTGTATTTATATATCGACCGTATAATTATTAATCAACTATATGAATGGAATGAAAACAGAAAAAAATTCCCGTATTAGCTGTTGTTGGTGGCATGTTGGCTAATAAGGTGACGATGGGACACATCACAGCCTAAGCCTAGCACACTTAAACTATAAACATTTTCGATATAATTAGTATCGGTTGATGTTTTGATTTATCTAAAAGCCATTGAATGTTGTATATGCTATAGTTAAATTTATTATATGCTCCCTCTGCTAAACTTGACATATAAATGTCAAGTACTAACAATAAACATTCATAAGAAAAATTGATGAATTCGATCGAGATATATGCTGGAGTGTGGTATTGTTTAATTCATGTTCTAGTATAAATTTTTTTTTTTAAAGAGTTATCTATTATTAGGAGATATTTATTTAAGTTCAACAGTACAATCATTTATTGCAGAATGAGATATTTAATTCAGGAGGATATGTTTCAACGGTACAATAATTTATTGCAGGTGGAGATGATATTTCAAAGTATTGTAAAAAAAAAAAGAGTATTGTCGCACAAAAAATACTATTGTAGAGATTTTTTTTTAAAACAAAATTTAAAGGATTATCTATTATTTCTTTTAAATTGAAATATCTCCTCTTACAGAAATAACAGTAGTTTTTAAAAAGAAATAATAGATAATCTATTATTAGAAAATATTTATTTGATATTTAGTTGTTCAAAAAAAAAAATTTATTTGATTTCAACGGTACAATAATTTATTGTTATTTGAGTTCAACGGTACAATAATTTATTGAAGGAAGAGATATTTACTTCAACGGTACAATAATTTGTCTATAAATAACTCAGGCTTCGTGCAGTTTGATACCACATTTGAACGGATACATCAGCCTCAAAGAGCACAAAGCGATGCCTGATCAGGAGAAAGAGACTCGTGTACAAAATCTATTCCAGGATGGTTGCTTCTACTTGTCAACTAAACAACATTTGGCGTCTCTTCTTCAGGTACTACTACTTGTTTTTTTGGGTTATTACAAACTGGATTGCTCACTATGTTAGTTTGTCTTGACATTCATTGTTCATTATGGTTAAAGTTTCTTTGTTGTGCCATACTTGGTTGTTTTGTATACAGAGCGAGTTCTCATTTTCAAAGATGAGATATAGATAGAATGATCTCGTCCTACTTTTTTTTCCAGCGCACGTTACACCTAGTCTCATACCAGCATCAGCAACAGAGTTGGGAAATACACAGCAGTCAGTCTATAACCAAAAAAGCGAAAGAGTCATGCTCCTTCTGTTTCTAATAAAGGTCCCCTTTGTACCGCAAATTTTAATTCTTTCATTTCGTGTTGATACCCTTTATTATTTTCAAGTCCCTAACTAAATCTTGTTTTGTGTTTCTTTTCTTTATTTACAGGGGAGGAAAAAGTTTTAACGAGCTGCTAAGTGCTAACTAGTTGACGTTTCAGACATAACCTCTAACAGTGTAGCTAATGATCTTAAATCAAAAGTGGCAAAGTGTTTGTTTACAAGTTCAGACGTGTCAGACGAGGTAATATGTTTGGTTTGCTTTTAACACTTATCACTAAGTATTTCCTAATCAATCCAACTATTATAAAAAATTCTTTTTGTTGTTGTTTGTTTTTTTTTTGTAGTAAAACAGAATTGTTGTTGTTGTTTGTTTTTTTTTTTCAAATCGCATTTTTTTTGTTTTAATTTTTTGTGTCAACAAGTAAAAACGTTTATCTCAACTATTACACTTTACAAGATTTTGGACCCTAGCTTCTTGTTACTTTAGGTTCCAACCATCGTGTAGTCTAGCTAATGATCTTAAATCAAAAGTGGCAAAGTGTTTGTTTACAAGTTCAGACGTGTCAGACGAGGTAATATGTTTTGTTTGCTTTTAACACTTATCACTAAGTATTTCCTAATCAATCCAACTATTATAAAAAATTCTTTTTGTTGTTGTTTTTTTTTTTTTTGTAGTCAAACAGAATTGTTGTTGTTGTTTGTTTTTTTTTTTTCAAATCGCATTTTTTTTTTGTTTTAATTTTTTGTGTCAACAAGTAAAAACGTTTATCTCAACTATTACACTTTACAAGATTTTGGACCCTAGCTTCTTGTTACTTTAGGTTCCTGTTGATTAATGTCATTTTTTGTAATCAAACCAAACCAGAAGAATCAAGGTAACTATAGTGGCTTGTAGTTTGGTTTAGAGAAGTTGTTGAGTGTCAAAGTAGTTGTTGTACTTTCTGTGTAAGCATGGCCTTAAGCTAGAGCTAAAATGTGTTAGTGGGAGCAGTTGAAATAGTTAGACAAGAAAGTGGATGTCTCATATAAGTTTGTAATCGTGTATGTGTGTGTTTTTTGTGTGAAAAAAAATGTGTTAAGCTTCTGAAACAGCTTTCTCTCAAACTCTTTCACTCACCAAAGTTAAAACAAAAACAGAGCAATGAAGATCAAACAACTTAACTCTGTTTTTTCATAAAGATTTCAACATGGTATCGAGCCTTGAGATCCATGGAGCCACTCTGAATGAAACAAAAGCGCAGGCGAAGGTGCAGCAAGAAGAAAAGCCGAGGACAAAGAAGCCAAGGCAATGGTTCAAGGAACCAAGAAGAACAAGAAAGAAATTGAAGAAGAGAAGAAGTGGTGTCACAAAGACAACCACGATGAAGAAGAAGTTGAGAATCACTTGTTTACAAAGAAGACAGGAAGAACAAGAAACAATAGAAGAAGAGAGATGGCTTATCGACAAGGTGTACAAATCACATGACACCAAATGAGAAGATTTTCGTCGGGATCAACACAAACATAAATGTTCCAATCGAGTTGGAAATGGAGCTGTAATGATATCAAAAGGAAAAGGAGATATCAAGGTGATGACCAAGAAAGGCAAGAGAATCATAAGAGATGTGTTTCTTGTTCCCAAACTCGGAAAAAGTCTACTCAGTATCCCTCAAATGATTACTAATGGGTATCAAGTTACCTTCAAAGGAAGTAAGTGTATTATTCATGATCCAGCTGGAAGAAAGATAGGAGAAATTCCAATGGTGAACAAAAGCTTCCACATCAAATGGTCTACCAATGAAGAGACAGCAATGGTTGCAAATGATGATATTGCTGAGTTGTGGCATAATAGACTTGGGCATACATGCTTTACAAACTGAAGATCATGCAAACAAAAGAGATGGTGAGAGGCTTACCAAAGTTCAAGACTAGTCAAGAAGGGTGTGAGAGCTGCATTCGAGCAAGCACTGCCGTGACTCCTTTCAAAGGAATCAGAAACAAGAGCAAAGGAAAGACTTGAACTAATCCATAGTGACGTTTGCGGTCCAATGCAGAATGCATCTCTAAGTGGCAGCAGGTACATTCTCACTTTCATTGATGATGCTACAAGAATGGTTTGGGTTTACTTCCTGAAAGCAAAGTCGAGGTATTTCAAACCTTCAAGAAGTTCAAAATCTGGTAGAAAATCAAGCTAGTTGCAGAATCAAGAAGCTTAGAACGGTCGGGAACGAGTATCTATCTAGAGAGTTTACAAACTTTTGGAAGAGAATGGGATAGAAAGGCAATTGATCGCAACATATTCTCCACAACAAAATGGAGTTTCGAAAGAAGAAATAGAAGCTTGGTAGAGATGGCGAGAGCAATGATAAAATTCAAGAACTTGTCTTTGAAGTTTTGGGCGAAGCTGTCCACACCGCGACATATATTCAAAATCGAACTACAACAAGAGCTCTCGAAATATAACCCTTTAGAAGCCTGGAATGGAACAAAGCCTTCAAGAAACCACATGAGAGTGTTCGGAAGTGTGCATTATGTACACATCCCGATAAGAAAAGAAGAAAATGGGATGACAAGTCAAAGAAGGCGATATTTGTTGGTTACAGCTCTCAAACAAAAGGATACAGAGTGTACTTGCTAGAAGAAGACAAAGTTGACATTTCGGAGATGTTATCTTTCAAGAAAGAAGCAGATGGGATTGGGAGAAGAATGAAGTTATCAAACATCTCGTGTATCTTGAATTAGAAGCCAGCGAGAGAAGGTACAAGAAGCGATGAACCGGAACCAAGTGATGATGAATCGGAGAAAGAAGAAACACTCAGCCTTATTCATCAAACCAAGTACCTATCAACTCGGAAGGAAGATCAAATCGACTAAGCGAGTACTAGGCAGGTCAAGCTCAAGTCCACCAAACGAAAGACTAGAGCAATGGATGATCTTCTACTAAATGCTCCATATCTCGACATTGAGTATTCTGCAGTAAGTGAAGGTTGTTACTCAAGCTTTGAAGAACCCACATTGTTTGATGAAGCTGTGAAACACAAAGAATGGAGAGAAGCAATGAAGGAAGAGATATTGATGATTGAAAAGAATCAAACTTGGGAACTCGTCAAAAGACCTCGAACAAAACGTTGTTGGAGTGAAGTGGATATACTGAGTTAAAACGGATGCAAAAGGAGATGTGATAAAACACAAAGCAAGGCTGGTGGCCAAGGGATTTTCACAACAATATGGTGTTGACTACTTGGAGGCGTTTGCTCTGTTTCAAGACATGAAACCATCAGATTACTTCTTCTTTGTTGCAGCTCAAAAGGTGGAAATTATTTCAACTTGATGTTAAATCAGCTTTCTTAAATGGTCATCTAGAAGAAGAAATATATGCTGAGCAGCCACTTGGATTTGAAGAAGAAGGAAAGAAGATCATGTTCTTCGCTTGTATAAAGCTCTCTATGGTCTTAAACAGGCCCCAGAGCTTGGTACAGCGAGAATAGATGAGTTTTCTTGAAAGAAAACTTGGAGGAGTGAAAGCGATCATCGCTGTATACTAAGAAGGTCAATGGAAAGATTCGATAGTGTGCATATATGTTGATGATCTTATTGTCACCGGTGATGATGATCACATGATTGAAGAATTCAAGACAGCAATGAAGAATGAGTTTGAGATGTCTGATTTGGGTTTGCTAAACTATTTTCTTGGCATGGAGGTTGTACAAGATGAAGAGGGAATATCACTCTCTCAAGAGTGTTATGCAAAAAGACTGCTTGAAAAATTCAACATGAAGGAATGCAAGACCATGGAAACACCACTGGTACCTCACAGCAAGAGTCAAGAAGATGGAGAGGAGTTCACTGATCCTAAGGTCTATAGAAGTCTAGTGGGAGGCCTGTTGTATCTAACGGCCACTCGACCAGACCTCATGTTCTCTGCATCTTACTTGTCAAGATACTTGAAGGAACCTAGAAGCAAACATCTCAAGGAAGCAAAAAGAGTTCTCGATATATAAAGGGACAAGTGATATGGGTGCATTTTACTGCAGTTAAGGAACCAAGACTGATTGGATACTCGAGGCAGTGATTGGGGAGGATGCAAAGAAGATCTAAAATCAACTACTGGTTATTGTTTCACTCTTGGTTCGCAATTTTCTCTTGGCAAACAAGCAAACAGGATACTATTGCTCAATCAACAGTGAGGCTGAGTACATGGCTCTGTGTGCTGCAGCAAATCAATCAGTATGGCTGAAGAGATTACTTGAAGACTTAATGTTCAATGATCAGTGGGAGTTCCTATCTACTGCGACAGTCAGTCAGCCATAGCCATTGGCAAAAATCCTGTCCAACATAGAAGAACCAAGCATATTCAGATAAAATATCATGTGGTGAGGAGTATGAGAAGAATGGAGATATTCAACTTCAATCTGCAGAGGGGGAACAAATGGCAGACATATTCACAAAAGCTCTAGGAGGAAAGATGTTTGAAAAGTTTCGTGATCAACTTGGTTTGATTAACAAAATGGCAAGTGGGAGTGTTGATTAATGTCATTTTTTGTAATCAAACCAAACCAGAAGAATCAAGGTAACTATAGTGGCTTGTAGTTTGGTTTAGAGAAGTTGTTGAGTGTCAAAGTAGTTGTTGTACTTTCTGTGTAAGCATGGCCTTAAGCTAGAGCTAAAATGTGTTAGTGGGAGCAGTTGAAATAGTTAGACAAGAAAGTGGATGTCTCATATAAGTTTGTAATCGTGTATGTGTGTGTTTTTTGTGTGAAAAAAAATGTGTTAAGCTTCTGAAACAGCTTTCTCTCAAACTCTTTCACTCACCAAAGTTAAAACAAAAACAGAGCAATGAAGATCAAACAACTTAACTCTGTTTTTTCATAAAGATTTCAACAGTTCCAACCATCGTGTATTCTATCTAACATATACATTGCTATTCTGTATGTACCATGCTATAGTATATTTGTTAAGAATAGTATATTTGAGAAGTTGTGATAATCTTTGTTTCTTTTTATAAATAGCATGGTATATCGTCAAAACAGTTGTTCTAAAATTAAAGTGATGGCAATTTCTAGTTAACCATGATGATTATTACACTCTTTTTTTGACAAAATGATGTATACACACTCTTATGGAATGTTGTTTTTATTTGAATACTTTCTTTTGAGTGGTGGTGAAGTGATCGGACGAGTAAAGCTCATATAAAATATGTGTATGTCATGAGTAGGAGAAGTTCACAATTGGTTGTTATTGTGAAAAGAATGATGGATTCTTTTTTTGAGTGATGAATTTCACATGATTGTCATCATGATCGTTAGAGGTAATATGTTATGTTTGCTTTTAACACTTCTAAGAAATTTTGACATACAAATGTCAAGAGTACTAACAATAAACATTCATAACTCATAAGAAAATTGATGAATTCGATCGAGATATATGTTGAGTGTGGTATTGTTCCTTATATTTAGCATATTGTGTACATCATCTTAAGATTTGGAGGTAATATGTTATGTTTGCTTTTAACACTTCTAAGAAATTTTGACATACAAATGTCAAGAGTACTAACAATAAACATTCATAACTCATAAGAAAATTGATGAATTCGATCGAGATATATGTTGAGTGTGGTATTGTTCCTTATATTTAGCATATTGTGTACATCATCTTAAGATTTGGAGAATATCCTTTTAAGGAGCATTGTATGCATATATATATATATGCAAAGCCTATACAATGAATAACATATAGAACATTATTCACCAATACAAAGTTTGTCTGTTTAGTCATGTTCTAGTCTTTTGTCCAGATTCTACATTAACTTTGTGAACAATAACTCACTAACACAACGTATGTTATCGGTGGCCATTTTTGTTTGTTTGTTTATTTCCGGGATAGGTTTGATTTACACATTGAAAACTATAGACTATAGTTTTGTTACCAAAGAAGGAATTTTCTGGTTATTATTCATATACAGTAAATACACGTTTCAAAGTTGCGCACATTAAAAATAGGTTTATTAGTCCGATAAATGTGATTGAGATCTATGCGTAGTTTTGTGTTGTGACAATTTTAGTTTCTTAACACAAAGTAACTATTTCAATTTATTAATATGAGGTTTGGAATAGAGCTATATTAATATGACCTTCTGATTGTGTAAGTAAATGTAAAAAAATTATAAACTGAAAAATAATTCCTTTATAGCTGTTAGTGGCTTGTTGGCTAATAAGGTGATGATGGCATACTGATGGGACCATAACAGCCTAGCACGCTTGACTTCAAACATTTTCTTCATATAGTATTATTTTCATGGCTGTGATTATTTATCCCGATATGATTAATATGCATTTATTTTGATTAATTATAAAGCCATATAATTTGTATATACTATGGTTGAATTTATTATATGTACCACCTGCTACATTTGATTTGACATACAAAATGTTGAGTACTAACAGTAAAATGTTTTCATAAGAAAATTGAGGAATTTGATCGAGATATATATGTTGGAATGTTGCATTGTTTGTGTCATGTTCTAATTGTTTGTCAATATAAACGTTAACAACCACTCACTAACATGCGCATGTGTAATCGGTGTGTTACTGAGCATTTTTTTCAGTAATATTGGCTTCATAATTAAGTTGGTATAATCTACCTTCAAAAAGTTCAAATAGGTCACAATTTATACCACTCAGATGATGGGCTCCGTTGTTTCATATAATATGAGCCCATATTTGTCTTATATCTCTAATATAGGCTCCCTTTGTTTCGTGTAGACTCGCATCCTCTTCAATAACTTTTTTTTATTATCATTATAGAGAAAGATGATGCACTTGTTTTTTGATGTATCTTGTGCATTTGCGGAGAGACCCATCACGGAGAAACCCAATACGATTGTGTAATTTAGAATCCAATATAAATTCAACTAGTACAGTATCTCCCTGTCTGACACTTCTGGAATCTTCTTATTTTATTAATTTTTCTTGGAATTACAGAAAAATAATATTTAATTATTTCCTTTTCTTACCTACATTCGTTTACTTAACCCACAAGTGTCAACGGCCCATAGAATATGAATGGTTACGAAACCGACCCAATCGAAACACACGCTCGCACGCGTAATCTACAACCCCTCACACGTGCCAAAAACCATTGCTATAAATAAACAACTCTAGGTTAAGCTCTAATTCCTCATCACCATCCATTAACATCGTTTTCTTCGTCAAAAATCAATTTAAAAAGCAAAAAAAAAAAAAAAAAAAGGAAGAGTCGTCTTCTTCTCTTCAAACGAACGCCTTCTCAGATATCCTCTTTGCACACCCGATTAGCCCAAGCGATCATGGCTCAAACCGATCTCAATCAGCCGAAACTCGATATGGTAACCATCCTCATCTCAATTCCGCGAGATAGATCGATTTTTTTTCGTCTCGAATCTTTGGTTTCTTGATTGTTGGTGGCTATTTAGATACATGAGCATGCGTGTATGATTGTGGATCTGATTAACGCTAACCAGTGCAATTATCATAGGATTAGATAATAATAATCTGTAATTCAATCTGCTCACCGAAGAGCTTGATTGATTGTATAACGTTTGATGTACGGATCGTGATTTATATTGATAAGCTTGTGTAGAAGATTAAGATTAGGATTAAAGAATTAATAAATTTTATAGAATCTAATTTGCATGTGGCTATTTTTGTAATTTTGCAGACTAAGGAGGAGAAGGAGAGGTTGAAGTATTTGGAGTTTGTTCAAGCTGCTGCTGTTGAAGCAGTGCTTCGCTTTGCTCTCATTTACGCAAAGGCTAAGGACAAGTCTGGCCCTTTGAAGCCAGGTGTTGAATCCGTCGAAGGAGCTGTCAAGACTGTCGTCGGTCCTGTCTACCAGAAGTACCACGACGTACCCGTCGAGGTTCTCAAATACATGGACCAGAAGGTACAATAAGATTCCTCTAAGCTGGTGAATGTCATTATGTTCTCTGACGGTATCGTTTTGGGTCATTGTAGGTTGACATGTCTGTGAATGAACTTGACCGCCGCGTCCCACCAGTGGTCAAGCAAGTCTCTGCCCACGCCATCTCGGCTGCTCAGATAGCACCCGTCGTGGCACGTGCCTTCGCCTCCGAGGTTCGACGTGCTGGCGTCGTGGAAACCGCCTCCGGGATGGCTAAGTCCGTCTACACCAAGTACGAGCCCGCAGCCAAGGAGCTGTACGCGAGCTACGAGCCGAAGGCAGAGCAGTGCGCAGTTTCGGCTTGGAAGAAGCTGAACCAGCTTCCTCTGTTCCCGAGGCTGGCCCAAGTCGCTGTGCCGACGGCCGCTTTCTGCTCTGAGAAGTATAATGATACGGTGGTGAAGGCTGCGGAGAAAGGGTACAGGGTGTCGTCGTACATGCCGTTGGTTCCAACGGAGAGGATCTCGAAGATCTTCAGCGAGGAGAAGGCTGAGACGGCCAAGCCTGTGGAGTTTCATCCCCTTGATTGATTTGGAGTGGGTTTGGTAGTGTGTTGTTTGGTTTGATGTGAACCGGATCTTGGTTAGCGAGTTGTCCCTGGTTCTGGTTCTGGTTCTTTTGTTTCTTCGTTTTTTTTATTTCCTCTGTTTCTATGAATTTTCGTTTTAATAACACAAACTAATCTAAAATCTACGTCGGGATTATTGTAAAAAGCTTTTCTTAATTTGATTATCCTGTGATTGAACACGTAAAATCGAAAAAAAATGTGGTCAGCAGTCGCTTAGTTTTCCTCTAAAACGACATCGTATAAAGAATAACACCTACTAAACCACGCTGTATGAAGACTATTAACCACTAAAACGACATCGTTAGGATTCGTAGTCATAGGGGTGGGCAAAAAAAACCGGAACCAAAGTACCGAACAGATCCGAAAAAAACTCGAACCGAACTGAACCGAATTTATAAATTATTCAATTGGGTATTAAAATTTTACATCCGAAGAACTGGAACCGAGAACCATATAATACCCATATATAACTTGATGAGAAACTCTTATATAATTACCTTATACGTAATATCTTAATAGTTTATACTTTGTTTTATACTCTTAGGTTTCTACCTTTTTTTAGTGATCATCAATTTATTCTCACAATTTGGATTGTGGTTTCTGAATGAGGAAATCGTTTGAATGCTATTTTGGTATTGGTTTTGATTCAATTATTTGCAACTACATCAGATTAAGTTGGGTAAAGTAACCATCGAGAACTGAATCCAATTGGAACCGTTTTATTTTTGTTCTAATACGGTTACCAAACTTTAAGAACCGAAAGAACCGATCCGATCTGACCCAAAATTTTAATAGTTTTCTAATAGTTACCAAACTACCAGAACCGAACCGACCGAACGCCCAGGCGGCCACGCCTAGTAACAAACCAATGGTCGTGATTTAAATCTCGATCCCACTCATTAAAGTTTTATTAGGACAATGACGAATGTAGCCCCGTCAGTTTATAACCGGCGACGATCTCATCTCCGTCTTCCTTGGCTTAGAGAGATAGAAAGCTATGGCGGACGAAGAAGACGAGTTACCGGAGACGGAGCTAAGTTACGATCAGAAGAAGGAAATCGCGAAATGGTTTCTCCTCAACGCTCCCGCTGGGGAAATCAATTACGTCGCCAAAGGTACTCTCACTCTATACACATATTTACATTGAAGCGATCGTAGATAGATACTATGAGGATCATTTTGCTTGATTTTGACATTTTGTTTCAGATTTAAAGGCGGTTTTGAGAGATGAGGAAGTCTACAACGAGGCAGCCATGGAGGCGTTTCCAGTGTACAATAAGTCTCATATGATCTGCCTTGAAATGCCTAATAGGGCAGGTGATGTGAGTTATCTTCTTAATCTAGTTTATTCGATTAGGTTAATCCTCTCAGGTGTTCTGAATGTTTTACCAGCTGCGAGATTTAGTATTAGTTTGTTTGTTTGTTGTTGTTGCCTCAGGTGATTGTTTCATCTTACAGCGAAATTACTGAGAATGAATACCTTGATCCAAGAACTGCTCAGGTTGCCATTGTTGATCACGTTCAACAGGTTCTCTTACTGATTGTACTTATGCTAAGTTATAGCGTGCTGTGATTTGTGAATGTAATACTTATCTTGCATCTCTTTTCTGTGGCCAGATTTGTACAAAAGTACGACCTGCTGACGATGAAGAACTTGCATCTTCGTATATTGAGGAATTCAGGTAAGGTTTTACACCTAGCTGGAAGCTCTAGGATTAGATTGGGGGGGGGGGGGTATTTAAATTTTGAAGGAGTCGTAAATTTCAGAGATTTATTGGTTTATGTATCCTTACAATCTTATTAGAATCCTTTGTTATGGTTCATAGACTTTTAAATTCAATACAAAATCTTTTGTTATTCAAAAAGTTTAGTTTTTATTGGTTTTGTAATTCTAGTAAACTCTCTTGTTATTGGAACATAAATTCTTTCTAGTTTTACTTGTAACATTCAACTTTACAAATATCATCTACTCTTAAGATTCTTAGAATATATGTAACAAAAACACACAAATATACAAACACAAAAAATTGTATTACATTTTTATTATCATGTGAAAGGTAATTGTAAAAAGAAAACTTTATACAAAATATTAACATAATTGAGAATCATGAAAAAATCATAGGTTGATTTTAGAAAACTTTAAACAGAAAAAAAGAAGAAGACAAATTCAAAACATCAAGAAAAACATATATGGAAATCTATGTTAATCAATAATAAGCAATGACAATTTATACAATACATATAGCAAAAATTCATCAAATCTACTTAACTCTTAAAATTTTTTTAACTTTAAAATTTTCAGACACCACACAAATTCTATTTCCAATAGGCCCCTCTAAGTTTTTATGGCAGCAGAGGAAAACATTAGAAGCACTTTGCAATATAGTAAATGTTGAAAATGTTGTTTTGTCCATTACAGATGTGCTCTTGATGCTGAAATCCAGAGATACGTTAGTGAATCTTACCCGAAAGGTGTGTTTGCCGTTAACTGTGTGAAAGGGAAAGATGCTGATGGTCCAGGGACGGACTTTGAGTTCGTCGTTATAATTACTGCTAGGAAGCTCAGTCCCCAGAACTTCTGGTGTGTACAAAATGATCTTCTCCTTCTTATTGTTAATAATCTTAACATCATATATGGTCTCTGCTATATTCCATTGTTCAGAAAGAACAATCAATTTGAAAAAACAATTTTTGTGCAGTAATGGAAGTTGGAGATCTGTATGGAACATTGATTTTCAGGATGAATCTCAGGTGCTTGACATAAAAGGGAAATTGCAGGT